>JAPTMU010000142.1:46588-143420 GCA_028583405.1 Pogonophryne albipinna | reverse complement strand
TGAGCACAATAAGCTTATAATGTATTAATAAGAATCTTGTAATGTTATAAAAATAGACTCCACACTAACTGTCCCTGAAGTGCACACAGTTGAGGAAAAGGGCGTTTTTAATAACTGCTTAATGACGGTGAAGCGTGCTTTGTCCTCTGTTATTGTGTTATGTTGTGTTCCGTAACTGAGGCCAGGACTTTCTTCAACAAATCTCAATTGTTTCCCCTTTCTATCGTGATCTGCCGTACGGTCCCACAGTCCAATACTAAGGTCTGTTCATCTTAACATGGTGAACAATTTGCTATTGTTGAAATAATCTACATTATAAGATCATGTGTTGTCACCCATGCTCATGAGTTTCATTTTGTAGTTTATCTAAGCGACCTGAGTACCATGAATGTGCAGCGTGTTATTGAGCAGAGGGTCTTATTTATTAAAGGGTCTTATTGACCATCGGGTCTTGTAACATGTGATTGTAAAAGGTCCGAAGGTATAGTGCTGTGTAAACTGAAAAGAAGCTGTGAGATTCTGTTATTCTTCAGACAGACACGTGTCCTCGTATTCTGTCTCTTATACTGTTGTAAACAATATAATAATGTCTTGAATCAGAAGTGAGTCTGTGTTTCTATCTTGTTATATTTATGTCTTGAGTGTTAAGGTTTGGGATCCATGACACTATCAACAGTGAATTCAGTTGTGCAGAGGGTTGAAATACGGCTCGCCACGACTTCTACAGACATTTCTGTTTAACTATAAAACAGCTTTAGATAAAGACTAAAAAGCAGCTTTAAACCGCTGTGAGTAATTCTTTGTGTCTATAAGCTCAGTCAGAGCTGATTGCTGCTTTTCATTCATCCTGCCAACATCGGGATTATAATCGAACTCATGCATGACACATTTTACTGACCTGGACCAGCGACACAGAAACGCTTCATTGTTGTTCCTCAGCTCAGGACTGAATGTGTAAAGCCGATCTGACTCTGAGAGAAACACGTCTTTTTGCAGATCTGCAGGAGAGATTATATTTATTGATCTTTATCGTTTTATTACAAACACACTGGAAAAGATGCAGCTCCAAAAACCAGTCAATATATAATAAAAACAATGTGTTTTCTCTTTTAATAAGTGAATAATCTGCCAATAGAACAAGAACAACATGTCTTGGTGAGATGTCTTGAAGTAAAGATGGATGATTAGAAAAATGACATCTTGTGTTTAACTGTGAAACTTATTTTGAACTATGTTTGACCAGAATCAGGGAATGTGTAACAAGACGCTTTCTGTTTCCTGATGTTAGTGGAGATGTTCCTCTAAAATAAGATGCTTTTAAGAGACTTTGACTTCAAAACATGGGGGAAGGGGGGAAGGTCTTTAATCAGATGCTATTCATGGGAATACCTTTTGAACATTTTGAATGTGTGGCAATAAAAGCATGAATTATTACCTCGTGTGTGAATGAGTTTTCTAATCTGAAAAGAACAAAGGCTTCAGCGCAGTGTGTCATAATGTCCCTGAATTTCTCCCAGAATTAAGAATATTAAAATATGGAAATGACGCCGGCCTTCAGATTTATTTCCTTGCATGATTTTTCCTCTTGGACGGTTTCATCTTATCCTTCAAGGATTTCATTTCTGAAACGTCTGGAGCTTGACAGTTTACTCTCTGTGTTGCTGTGCTCTCACACCGTGCAGAAACACCCTGCAGACAGACGTCTCCTCCAGCTGGAGTTCATCCTGTCCGCACCCCAACATGAACAATGGATTATTGATGAGCCTGAATGGAGGATTGGATGGATGCAGTTTGATTTGTTGGGTCTGACATGCTGTTTACTCCTGGATTCACGCATCCTCTGACCTTTGAATAGCAGCTCCACTCTCTGCCTTTCACACAAGTCCGTCGTCTTTTCTCCTTTCAATTCCGTTTTTTTGGCCCTCATTACATCTAGTTGTTTGCCCTTTGTTATCAAGCCATCTTGGATTTTGCCATCATCATCTTGATCTTCCTGTTGTTATCTTGGTTGATGGTTTCCTGTCATCTTCTTCTTTGCCCGGCATTGTCTTAGTTTTTGGTCCTGACAATGTTGTTGTTTTTCTATCGTCAACATTTTGGTATTTGTCTTTGTCATCTTGGATTTCCCCCCGTTGTCATCTTGGTTGAAGGCCAACGCCATCTGGGATTTGATCAGTGCCATCTTTGTCTTTCCGGTCGTAATCTTGGATTATAGTCGTTCTCAATTACATTGTCTTTCTTCGTCGTCACAATCTTGACTTTTTTTCTCGTCTTTCCATTTTGTTCTTTTAATAATAATATACATTTTATTTCAAAGCGCTTTTCCAGGTGCTCAAAGACGCTTTACAGGGGTTTGATAAAACATGATTAATAGAATAAAGAATAGAAATAAAAATAAATAAATATTAAAACAGCAACACAGCATAATTCATAAATGAAAAGCCAGTCTGCAGAGGTGTGTTTTGGTCAGTGTTTTGAAAGTGGGGGGGTCGGTGCAGTCTCTGATGCGTTGTGGAAGGGAGTTCCAGAGGGTGGGGGCAGCAATGGAGAAGGCTCTGTCCCCCCAGGTTCGGAGCTTGTTTCGTGTGGGGATCGAGAGGAGGTTCGCTTCTGATGAACGAAGGCTGCGGGAAGGGGTGTAGTGGTGGTGAGGTAGGGGGGGGGGCCTGGTTATTGAGAACGTTGTGTGTTAGCAGAAGGATTGAAGTGTATTCGTTGACGGACAGGGAGCCAGTGCAGGTTTTGAAGGACGGGGGTGATGTGGTCTCTGGAGAGGATGTGGGTAAGGAGGCGGGCAGCGCAGTTCTGGATGTATTGTAGTTTATTTAGGATGTTGGATGATGAGCCAAACAGGATGCTGCTGCAGTAGTCCAGTCTTGAGGTGATAAATGAGTGGATGAGGGTTTCAGCAGCCGGGAAGGAGAGTGAGGGGCGAAGCCGGGCGATGCTTTTCAGATGGAAGAAGGCGGTCCTGGTGATATGGTTTGTGTGTTTGTCGAATTTGAGCTGGCTGTCAAAGATTACTCCATTACTCCACTCGTTTGCCCTCATTACCTTTGTTTCTGTCGGATACCATCTAGTTGTTTGCCCTTGTCATCACGGTAACTTGGATTTTGCCATCATCATACATCTTCCTGTTGCCATCTTGGTTTATAGTCTTCTTCATCCTGTCTTTTTTGGCAGACATTCACTTTTTTGTTGACACCGACTTCTACTTTGTCCGACAATGTCTTTATTTTTGGTCTTGAAAATGTTGGGTCTTCACAACTTTTCTCGTTGCCATTTTGGTATTTGTCTTTGCCATCTTGGACGTTGGTGTTTGGCCAACACCATCTGGGATTTGATCAGTGCCATCCATTAAAGTCGTTCTCAACTCCATCGTCTTTCTTCGTCGTCACAATCTTGACTTTTTTGTTGTCGTCTCGTCTTTCCATTTTGTTCTTTTGTCCTCATTACCTTTGTTTTTGTCGGAAACCATCTAGTTTTTTTACCTTTGTCATCACGGTATCTTCCCATCATCATCTTCCTGATGCCATCTTGGTTTATAGTCTTCTTCATCATGTGTTTTATTTGCAGACATGAGCTTCTTTGTCCGGCAATGTCTTCATATTTTTTCGTCGTCGTCACAACTTCTCTTGTTGACGTTTTGTTTTTTGTCTTACAGCATGAAGTGTCTTTAGGGGAAACACTTCCAAGTCGTTTATATTTTGCATGTTCTTTTCTACACATAATATGATTTATTTCATGTCTAAACATTATCTATATTAGTGAGTAACACACACATCAGTGCAGAGCTGTAACTGAGAATAATGTAATGAATTAAAGACTTATAATATGCATTAATAACACACACACACATGTGCTTCCGACTTACAGTTTTTAACACCAAATCTAGTAGAAACAATTATATTTTCTGAATTATCTAAATTTTAATTCCCAGTTGTTTCCATCATGCAGATCATTAGCTCCACTGCAGTGTGTTTAAGGAGAATGGTTTATTAAACACTACAACACATGGTATTATCTCCAAAGTCAAACACAGAAAAGCACAAAAGAGAAAGAAAACGGTTTGTTATTTAATAATTATCCTTCCTAACAACCACACAGGCTGAGTATTCCCATTACTAAAGGATTCCTGTTGGAGGGGGGGGGGGGGTATTTTATGTTGCATCTACAAGCTTCCTAATTAAAATCCATACCCCTAATGAGTTTCTAGCACCCCTATTGGTTAACATGATTACCTAAGATAAGAGCGGTAAATTTGGGTCCTTTTAATTAAGTGTAAGATTTACAATCGTTCTTCCTGAAGAGGCTCTAAATTAACTCACTCTCTACTTCCCAGGAAGGCTCTGCCACAGGGTAAAACTCTTTAAAATAAAAATACATTTATTGATTCATCTTCATGCTTTGCATCAGGGTCACGAGTTGTGGAGGAAAAACTGGTCTGAGGACGCTGTACCACAAATGTTCTGCCAAGTAGAATTTACTTCAATTTACGATTTATTGTAGTACTTTTCCTGCATATACATCTTGTAACTATTCCACTTTTTTGAGGAACAGAGGCTTCAGAGCACACAACAACAATACTGATGGTTAAAACCAAGATGACGATAGAAAAATCCAAGATGGCGATCAAAAACCAAGGTGAGAACATCATTATCACATGAGTTTCAGCTCACCCTTGCACATCAGGAAAAATAAAAATGGTTGTTACAAATAATCAAGATGGCAACGGGGAAAACGTAAGATGCCGACAACCAAAAACCAAAGTGATGTCAGCCTAAAACCATGGTGGTGATGGACCAAAAGGAAAATAGTGACAGCCCAATAAACCAAGATGCTGATAGCAAAAACCAGAATGATGACTGGGCAAAATCCAAGATGGCAATGGAAAGGACGATAATGACCAAAAACCAAGGCGATTAAATATGTAAGACTTACATACACTCAATACGGTAGAAAGGACTATGGAAGAAATTATGTAAGTGTCTTGCCCAACGTCAAGTGTCTTGATGTCGGCAAATAACCAAGATTGCGATGAACCGAAAAAACAAGATGGTGACGCGGCAAAAAACTGAAATAACAATGGCAAAAACCAAAATGATGATGGGGCAAAATCCAAGATGGCAAAGGAAAACACACAACGAGCCTTTGGGATGAATATCGGGGTAAGTGTCTCGCCCAATAACCAAACTGCTGACCGCCTGATTTGCACTAACCTGCCTCAGGTAACGTTGGTAGAAAAACAAGATGGCCAGAGCAAATAATGGAGATGGCAACGGAAACAATTCAAGATGACGACAACCAAAAAGCAAAGTGATGTCAGCCTAAACCAAGGAAGGCGATGGACAAAACACAAGATGGTGTCCAACAAAAACAAAGATAATGATTGCCAAAAACCAAAATGACAACGTAAAAAAAACAGATGGTCAAGACCAAAAACTGAGATCAGTCAAAGTCAACTTTATTGTCAAGAATTCCACGTGTTATACATGCAGAACATTCAAATACCGTTTCTCGCAGTCCCACAGTGTGACATACATATAACATAAAACAAGATACAAAAAGGGCCTAGATAAAAGGGCTATAAAGGCTAAGTAATGAGTAGTAATAAGTTCGTATAAGTACTAGGTAATAAATATATTTAAAACAAAAAAGACAATCCACAGAAACATGAATGTGACATTAGTGCAAGTATTCCTGAGAGCAAAACGATGATGTTGGAAGTACAGAAGTGCAGTAGCAGCGAAGATGAGTAGAAGTGTGACTGGTGCTGGATGAGGGAAGGGTGTGTGTGTGTGTGTGTGTGTGTGTGTGTGTGTGTGTGTGTGTGTGTGTGTGTGTGTGTGTGTGTGTGTGTGTGTGTGTGTGTGTGTGTGTGTGTGTGTGTGTCCATTTGGGGAAGGGGGGAAAGGTGGGAGGCAGGGTGGAGAGGTCAGGGGAGAAGAGAGAGGGAGAGAGGGAGAGAGGGAGGGAGGGAGAGAGGGAGAGGAGGGAGAGGAGGGAGAGAGAAGGAGGGAGGGAGGGAGAGAGAGAGGGAGGGAGGGAGGGAGGGAGGGAGGGAGGGGAGAGAGAGAAGGAGGGAGGGAGGGGAGAGAGTTCAGCATCCTGACCGCCTGGTGGAAGAAGCTGTTCCTGATAGATGGCGAAAAAGACTATAAACCAATATTACAACAGGAAATATCAAGATGATGACGTCAAGATCGAAGATGGGGAAAGATTAAAAGCCTGGTGGAAGATAATGAGGGGCAAAAACCAAAACGGCAACAGAAAAAAGACGATACCACGGATAAAAACCACTGATCAAAATCCAAGTTGGTGTCGGCCCCAAACCAAGATGGTGTTTAAAAACCAACAAAAAAGAAATAACTACGACCATAAACTATTGGACTGTGGCCCAAATCTAAGGCTATAAAACCGTAGTCAACGAACTAATGAGGGATGTCAAGATGTCTACATCCACTTCCTGTCCACAGTCTCTTGACGGCGGGTGATTAGAGCACGAAATGTAAAAAGCTTTAATGAACTGGACATGTGTTGATTCATTGGACAAGAGGGAGCAATAAAACAGACATGTTCCTGAGAAATGGATCATCACTGGAAACACTGGGAATTCCTCACCAGCCCCCCCCCCCCTCCCAGTTTCTGTGTGAGTTACCAGCGATGCACACGGAGTATTAAATTGTTGGAGCACCTGGAGCTGACGTTTCCTCGGCCCTTTGTCCGGGCTGAAGGATAATTGCTTTTCTGCACCGAGGTTATTCATGTTTTCCGATTGGATCGTCCAAACCCCGAGCAAAGCGATGCCACCTTTGAGGCGAGGTGTGTTTGTTTCTGCCTCTGAGCTGATTGTTGCAGTCAAAGCAAAGATACGGGATTATTCTGTCCTTCCCACTGTGAAGAAAAACCGACTGCTTTTTATTAAAACTAATTTCCCATCAGAGACACCTTACCCCAGTCTATTTATTTCTACCTATGAAGCCTATTAGTTGTTTCCCTTTGACCCTCATGGTTTTGAAAACACACAGCTGGGTCCTCTGTGTCTGTCCTAATGGGAATTCTTTCAAATGACTATTCGACTCGGATTCTCCCCAACTCAGGTTTTAATTGGTTTCTGGAAGGGAAAAAAATGGGAAGAATATCTTGCATCTCGTGTCGTGACAAACTGAGTGACATTGAGATGAACAGTTGGCATTAGTTTTTCTGATTTTAACGAGGGACGGTTTTCTTATTATTACAGGAAAGACATGTACTGAATCGTGTTGTCGTCAGTGGGAAGCAAACCCAGCTGTTTTAGTGTCTCTACTTTAAAGAGTCCTCTCCTGCTGATGTTCAGGTGTATATCAGTATGTAGTGTCTCTACTTTAAAGAGTCCTCTCCTGCTGATGTTCAGGTGTATATCAGTATGTAGTGTCTCTACTTTAAAGAGTCCTCTCCTGCTGATGTTCAGGTGTATATCAGTATGTCGTGTCTCTACTTTAAAGAGTCCTCTTCTGCTGATGTTCAGGTGTATATCAGTATGTAGTGTCTCTACTTTAAAGAGTCCTCTCCTGCTGATGTTCAGGTGTATATCAGTATGCAGTGTCTCTACTTTAAAGAGTCCTCTCCTGCTCATTTTCTGGTGTATATCAGTATGCAGTGTCTCTACTTTAAAGAGTCCTCTCCTGTTGATGTTCAGGTGTATATCAGTATGTAGTGTCTCTACTTTAAAGAGTCCTCTCCTGCTGATGTTCAGGTGTATATCAGTATGTAGTGTCTGTACTTTAAAGAGTCCACTCCTGCTGATGTTCAGGTGTATATCAGTATG
Organism: Pogonophryne albipinna; assembly: GCA_028583405.1. Taxonomy (NCBI): domain Eukaryota; kingdom Metazoa; phylum Chordata; class Actinopteri; order Perciformes; family Artedidraconidae; genus Pogonophryne; species Pogonophryne albipinna. The sequence continues at coordinate 135,613 of JAPTMU010000142.1, read as the reverse complement.
TAGTGTCTCTACTTTAAAGAGTCCTCTCCTGCTGATGTTCAGGTGTATATCAGTATGTAGTGTCTCTACTTTAAAGAGTCCTCTCCTGCTGATGTTCAGGTGTATATCAGTATGTAGTGTCTCTACTTTAAAGAGTCCTCTCCTGCTGATGTTCAGGTGTATATCAGTATGTAGTGTCTCTACTTTAAAGAGTCCTCTCCTGCTGATGTTCAGGTGTATATCAGTATGTAGTGTCTCTGCTTTAAAGAGTCCTCTCCTGCTGATGTTCAGGTGTATATCAGTATGTAGTGTCTCTACTTTAAAGAGTCCTCTCCTGCTGATGTTCAGGTGTATATCAGTATGTAGTGTCTCTACTTTAAAGAGTCCTCTCCTGCTGATGTTCAGGTGTATATCAGTATGTAGTGTCTCTACTTTAAAGAGTCCTCTCCTGCTGATGTTCAGGTGTTCCTTCCTGTTTCCAGTCTTTTCCCTTGGACATCCAGATGTTAATAAAGGTGTTTAGCTTCAGGGGACACTTGAATACTTTGTGGCTTCTTATTATTTCCTTCCATCACAGTCTACTGATCTCTGACGTCTCACTCCTGACAGATATTTCTTTGACATTTTGCTCCGGCTCTTCTCCAGATCCCACGTATTGCCTCTTTTGATTTTCTCCTCACCCGGGGTCACATATTATCAGATTCTCTGGCTGACATTTGGCGTGGCCAGAGTATCTGATACCTGACCTTTCTCCCCCGTCGAATCTCCACTGCAGACTCTTAAATATTCCACACCTAGTTGACAGCGCCACCATTTTTATTGGACTTATAAAACATGGAGGGGAGTGACATGGATTGTCTCATTGGACCGCGGAAGCAAATGGTGTATTTAAAGCACACCTGGATGGATGGATAGATAGAGAGATAGATAGATGGAGAGATAGATGGAGAGATAGATAGATGGATGGATGGAGAGATAGATGGAGAGATGGATAGAGAGATGGATAGATAGATGGATAGATAGATAGATGGAGAGATAGATGGAGAGATAGATGGATAGATAGATGGAGAGATAGATGGAGAGATGGATGGATAGATAGATGGAGAGATAGATGGAGAGATGGATAGAGAGATAGATAGAGATATATGGATGGATGGATGGATAGCCTCAGCACCAGCATGGAGACGCACACACACATACTGTACACACACATACTGTACACACACACACACACACACACACACACACACACACACACACACACACACACACACACACACACACACACACACACACACACATACACACACACACACACACACACACACACACACACACACATACACACACACACACATACGCACACACACACACACACACACACACACACACACACACACACACACACACACACACACACACACACACACACACACACACACACACACACACACTCTGGCTGACCTTGGCCAAAAGTTCTGTCAATCAGGAGATCTCTTCCCACACTCTGCTGAGCGCTGACTCTCCTCCAGGCAGAGGAAGAGGAGCGGACAAATGCTGCTTCATCTTCATCTCCACCTCCTGCAGGCAGAGGGGGTTCAATCTGCAGCGTTACGTAGCATGCATACTGAGATATCCATCTGCTGGAAAACAGCTGTGAAAACTGTCAGTGGTCAAAGCTCTAATTTTTATAAAATGATGATATTCTTGTTTGTTTCTTTTTGTACAAAGAAATGTTTTGTTTAAAACAATTAATCAAATATCACGATGACGACCTAAACTGTTATGTTCATGAAGAGTGTACGCTAGAGGTGGACCAGAACAGTTGTTAAGGTTAAGCTGTGTTGCCCCTCTTGACAGGAACTATGTTTTTATTATGTTCAATGAGTTGACTAATATTATAAAAAAATATATATATATGGTGTTTTGTATTTTGTAGATTTAATAGTTTCTTGTTTGAAGGAAAAAACCAAAGCAGTTTGAAAACCTCTCCTCAGCTCTGATTTGCATTTTGTTTGAACTGTTACGGCCCGTCCACACTACAGCTTCAAAAAGCTTGGAGCTGGGCGTGTCTGAAGCTCGACCAACAACCAATCACATGAATCTCCCGCCCCTGACACACAAGCAGCGGTTTGATTGGCTAGAGCTTGTACTGGCATATGATTTGATTGGCTGACGCTTCCACCGAAAGCTTCAGAAGCTTCAAAAGTTGAATATTGCTCAACTTTTGCAGCCTGAAACGCCAGGAAAGCTCCGCTCTGCTTCCCACAATGCAGTTCGGCGAAAAGTGACGTCACCCCATTCAAAGTGAATGGGCAGACGCGTTGGAAACCGTTTTTGAAGCTGTCGAAGCTGTAGTGTGGACGGGCCGTTAGTCTGACATGCTACTTTGAGAGGTCCCAGTTCACCTCCTGCCCTGCCGCGGTGCCCTTGAGCAAGGCACCGGACACTGCCCACAGCTCTTAGTATAGGATGGGTTAACTGCAGAGACTACATTCCACTGTGTGTGCTGTGTGACCATTAAAGAGGGTTTCATCCTCCAATTACATAAGACATGATAACTCTCTGGATTGAAGCTGACAGAAATGGTTGTGAACACTTTTTTACGTCATCTGGGAATAATCAACTGTCACCGACACTGAGAGCAAGTGACCTTTGTGTAGTGTTAATTTCGTTGACTAAAACTATGACGAAATATGTTCGTCAACGACCTTTTTTTCCATGACGAAAACGAGACGATGACGAGACGGCACCGACGGCAGTTAACAATAACTGTAACAAAATCATCACGCAATATCGTTGACGAAAAGTGACGAGACGAAAATGTAGTTAACTAAATAAAAACTATGCCAAAATCTCTCTTTACTTTCGTTGACGAAAAATGAGGAGACGAAATATTATCAAAGATAACGTTACATCTCTGATAGTCAGTTTTTCTCCCTGCAGTTCCATTTCCGGTGCTGCGGCTGGGCAGCAGCTGTGTGTCTGTGCTGCGCGCGGCGGTAGATTTGAATTACACCGGGCAGCGGCACACTGTGAACTGTCAGGAAGACTCGGGTCTAACTCGTGGTCTAACTCGTGGTCTAACTCGTGGTCTAACTCATAGTCTAACTAACCTTATTTAACAGAAAATAAAATGGCAACAACAGGGCTTGGGAGCAGTGGTCGCACTCGCGTTAACCGAATACCCCCCGTCAGCGCGAGTGAGTGATAAATTGTGCACTCGACGGGTAATAATGGATTATGACGGAAATGTTACGATCCTGTCCGTCAAAATGACTGACAACGAAAAAGTCTAAAGCCACCACTGCTTGGGAGAAAGAAACAATGTGATAGTTGGGCCCATTTTCGCTACAATGAGGCGGAGAAAAAAAGAGAATGCATTGTTTCATCAGAAGGGAAGCAATGTGGCCATAACACAGGTACAAACACCACAAACCTGATACTCTCTGCAAAGCTTCTCAATCATTCAACCTGTGTTTCATCAAATAAGGACCAGATATAATCCTATTTATTTATATATACTAAAATGACAAATGATTGGTTTTGGCTAGACTAGTTTGACTGAAATGATCTAACGCCCAGGCTCAAGGGCGTATGGCACTCTCAACTCTTTCCAGGACATGCCGGGGCCCTGCCTGCCTGTAGCTTTGCCGATATCTGTGTTGATAGGTAATAGATTAAGAGCGGTGAATCATCTTAGACACAGGAAGCGCTCAAACGTTTGTGTGAGTTTATCTAATTTAGCAGTGATTCCATGTCAGCCACAGCTTGTTACAAAAAACCTGACTGATGGTGTGTTTAACAAACTTAAACTAGCTTTATTAAATGTCAGGTCTTTGGCAGGAAAAACATTTTTAATCAATGATTTTATCACTGAGCACAATCTCGATTTTATGTTTTTAACAGAAACTTGGATTGAACAAAATAACAGTGCAGCTGTTCTTATCGAATCAACCCCTCCCAACTTTAGTTTTATGAGTCAGGAAAGAATGCATAAGAAAGGGGGTGGAGTTGCTATTCTGTTCAATGATTCCCTTCAATGCAGGAAGACATCTTATGGGAACTTTGCTTCTTTTGAATATGTGGCCCTTCAGCTGAAATGCTCCTCTCGAGCTCTGTTCCTAAATATCTATAGACCACCCAAATACTGTGCAAGCTTTTTTGATGATTTTACCGAACTGCTGTCTATAGTGTGTATTGACTTTGACCGTCTAGTCATTGTTGGTGATTTTAACATCCATGTTGACAACCCCCAGGACAGAGGGGCTAAAGAACTGTTTTGTGTTCTTGATAGCTATGGACTGACTCAGCATGTGACGGAGCCCACGCACAATAAGGGGCACACTCTGGACTTAATTATCTCAAAGGGTCTGAATATCTCTACGGTTGTGGTGACTGATGTTGCACTCTCTGACCATTCCTGTGTTTTCTTTGAGAGCTCTATTTCTGTTCACAAAAATGTTCAGAAAGAGGTAACCACAAAGCGATATTTAACTGAAAACGCTAGGGAAATGTTTACTCAGAATTTTTCTTCCACACTTGCCCCTGCTAACATCTCAGTAAATGAGCTAGTAAATCATTTTAATTCAAAAATTAAAAATGTTATAGATGCCATTGCTCCAACTAAGGTAAAGGAAGTGTCTGTTAAGAAAATATCTCCATGGAGAAAGGCCATAACCGTGAGAACAGAAAAAAGAGAATGTCGAAAAGCTGAACGCAGGTGGCGAAAAACAAATCTCCAGGTTCACTTTGAAATCTATAAAGAGAGACTTGGCCTTTATAATTTGGAATTGAAAAACGCACGACAATCGTTCTTCTCTGACATCATTAACAAAAACCAAAACAACGCACGTGCCTTATTTGCTACCGTCGACAGACTAACTAACCCCCCAGTGTCAGTAGCCTCTGAATTTCTATCCACCAGGGCGTGCAATGATTTTGCCTTCTTCACTGACAACATTCAGAAAATCAGACAAGCAGTCAGTGCCTCTGCATCAGGAAGAGCAAATGTGTTGTCTCTGTGTCCACTTAACATCAATTCAAACACCATGACACAATTCCATCAGATTAATGATAAAAACCTAGAGGACATTATACAACTTCTGAAATCCTCCTCCTGCTGCCTTGATATTATTCCAACAGGATTTTTTAAAGATGTTTTGCCTTGCATGGCCTCAGATCTACTTCATATAGTAAACAAATCTCTTCACACAGGTATTTTTCCACAGGCCCTGAAAACTGCAGTCATTAAACCGCTCTTAAAAAAGAATAATCTAGATGCTTCAGTAATGAACAATTACAGGCCCATATCAAACCTCCCATTTCTAGGTAAAATCATTGAAAAAGTTGTTTTTCAACAGTTGAGTAATTTCTTGCATTTAAATAACTGTTTGGATGTGTTCCAGTCAGGCTTTCGTCCAAACCACAGCACTGAGACTGCTCTTGTAAAGGTCTTTAATGACATCCACTTAAACACAGACAGTGGCAGAACTTCAGTGTTAGTATTATTAGATCTCAGTGCTGCGTTTGACACTGTTGACCACAACATATTACTAGACCGACTGGAAAACTGGGTGGGACTTTCGGAAACAGTTCTAAATTGGTTTGAATCCTACTTAAAGGACAGAAACAACTTTGTTTCTATAGGTAAATACACATCTGAGTTGACAAATATGACATGTGGGGTACCTCAAGGCTCCATCTTGGGGCCTCTTCTCTTTAACGTCTACATGCTACCACTGGCTCAGATAATGAAGAACAACAAAATAAGTTACCATAGCTATGCGGATGACACACAAATTTACGTAACAATTTCACCAGGAGACTATGCTCCAATTCAAACACTGAGTAAGTGCATTGAACAAATCAATGACTGGATGTGTCAGAACTTTCTCCAATTAAACAAAGATAAAACTGAGGTAATGGTTTTTGGAGCCAAGGCAGAACGTTTAAAAGTTAGCGCTGAGCTTCAGTCTGCAATGTTCAAAACAACAGATAAAGCCAGAAATCTAGGTGTAGTCATGGACTCTGACCTGAGTTTCAACAGTCACATTAAAACAGTTACTAAATCAGCCTACTATCACCTAAAGAATATATCTAGGGTTAAAAGACTAATGTCACAGCAGGATTTGGAAAAACTTGTCCATGCTTTTATCTTCAGTAGACTCGACTACTGCAATGGTGTCTTTACAGGTCTCACTAAAAAATCTATTAGAAAGCTGCAGCTGATTCAGAACGCCGCTGCTCGAGTCCTCACTAACATCTAAGAAAGTGGATCACATCACTCCTGTTCTGAAGTCTTTACACTGGCTTCCTGTGTGTCAAAGAATAGATTTCAAAATACTGCTGCTGGTTTATAAAGCACTGAATGGTTTAGGCCCAAAATACATTTCTGACCTCCTGCTAAATTATGAACCATCCAGATCTCTCAGGTCTTCAGGGACTGGTCAGCTTTCTGTCCCCAGAGTCAGAACTAAACATGGAGAAGCAGCGTTCAGTTATTATGCTCCAAATATCTGGAACAAACTCCCAGAAACCTGCAGGTCCGCTGCAACTCTGACTACTTTCAAATCCAGGCATGAAGACTTTTCTTTTTGTCGCTGCTTTTAATTGAACTATTCACTATCTTAGACTGCACTGTAACTTTTATTCATGTATTTTTTTCTTTTAATGTTTATTTTATCTGCTTTTCTTTTTAATGACTAATTTTAAATGCCATTTTCTTAATGTCTTTCATTTTTTGTAAAGCACTTTGAATTGCCTTGTGTTGAAAAGTGCTATATAAATAAACTTGCCTTGCCTTGCCTTGCCTATATAATCTGATGACTAAAAAAGACTCAACAGTTTTCATTGACAAAAAGTAGTTTTTTTTACTAAAATAAGACTAAAATGCTCAGACTTTTAGTCGACTAAAACTTGACTAAATAAAAACAGGATGAAGGTGACTAAATATGACTAAAGCTAAAAAGGAAATTTAACACAGGACTAAGACTAAAACTAAATTAAAAAATAGCTGACGAAATTAACAAGTTAGCTTTTGGCGGCCATTTTGTGTCTCCTAAATTAGCTTTTTGTAGTCATTTTCGCTTTTAGTCGTTGTGTATTAGTTTTTTTCTTTTGTCAATTAAGAGTTATCTTGCATGACTTTGTGGTTTAATTGTTTGTCATTTTGTGATTCTTTGTTCTTCTTTCAGTCGATTTCCGTGTCTGAGTTGCTGTAATGACTAAAATAACCAATATGTTTGGTTTATTCTGCAGAGATTTGTGCTCATTTTGTGATTTTGTGTACATTTGTAGTTGTTTTGGACAAGTTTATTTTGTAATGTTTTTTCTAGTGCCTATTTTGCATCTCTTCACGTTACTCATGTTCCTTTTCGGTTGTTGTCTGTGTCTTAGTTGTTCATTTCCTCTAATTTCCGGTCGTTTTGCATTTCTTGGTAGTCTTTTTGTGTCTCTTAAGTTAGCTTTTTCTCTCTTGGTGGTAATTTTGTGTACATTTGTAGTTGTGTTGCATGACTTTCTAGTTTGTATTTTTTGTCTCTTTGTGCATATTTTGCATCCATTTGTGTTTCTTAGGTCCCTTTTCAGTTGTTTTCCGTGTCTTAGTTGTTCTTTGACTCTCATTGTTGGTCATTATGTATGCCTTAGTCATCATGTTTGGTCTCATTTCAGTTGTTCTGCATCTCTTGTTGCCCCCACCTCTATAGAAATGGTGCTCTGGGTGTCAGCGGTGCATTATGGGTCATTAAAGCTTCTCTCAGAGAGTTCACCCTCACATCCAGACAGAGAGGAGCTGACACCCTAAAGCGAGCTGAAGCCGAGTCGCTGTGTTTCTGCGGAGGAGCTATGATAAATAAAATGGAAGAGGAAGGCGCTGTCTGTACGATCCACCAAGATTAATGACCGCAGCACTTCATAAAGTGGACTAGTTTATCTCCAGCCTAACAACATGAAACTTGTAGATGTACCTGCCATTATTCTTTGTTTCGTTCGTGGCATTCAGCTTCAGGAAGCGTCCTCTCTTTCCACTATTTTCTCCATCTATAGGTGGCTGGGGGGTTGCCTGTCTTCATATTTCCTGTCTTTTATCCTGAGAACTTGGCAGATCCACAATAAAAGCGAGGCGTTTGTGTTTCATACACAATGCTTTCAAGGCTACCGAGGCGAGAAAAGGCCACGATAACATCAATTCCACTCAATTTCCTCTGGACCATGAGATGTGGGCCAGGCTTTTGTGTCGCTTTTTCATCTGCAAAATACTGATGAATAACTTTCAATCTCCACTAAAGCAGCTTGGAAATGTTGCTGCTGCCACTGGAGTTGATGCATCTTAACAGTTTAAACATATGAGGTTTCTAATGGACTGATCACAAGGATAGCAAACATGCACTGCAAAAAATGAATTTTAAGAAAGAAAGAATCTTGTTAAGAATGTTTTGCTTAAGAAAAGTATTCTTACTTTGAGAAAATATATATTACTTTTTCTTATTGAAAAATACTATCTTATATTGAGCTAGAATTAACCAGTAACAAGTTAAAGTATTGGTTTGCATACATTCCCGGCATGGTAGAGACAGACAGATTTATTTTTTCTTATGTTAAGAAACCATCACACAACTTCTCAATTTAAGAATCTGATGAAATGACACCAATTTAAAATGTCCTATATATTTATTCATTGTCGAGAGCTGTATATTCACTTTTCACATTGAGACAACTGGAGGCGTGTGGCGCAGTGGTCTAGTGCGTTGGTGTTCGGATCAAAGGATCGGGTTCAACAGTCCCATTTACTGTTCTTTGTGACAGTTGATCAACGGGGACTGTCAACAACACTATACAAAAATAAACTAAACCAAAGCCAACAGTCGTAATAATCTCTATAAAATTACACATAAATTAAATGCAACCGCATACAGTATTTCTTAAATCTCAAACAAATCCAAATTCAATAAACAATTTAAAACTCAAAATTATTTGTCATGTTATTCAACCCAGTCTCACGGCATTTCGTGTTATAGTCACGACATTTAATCTATTGATTCGTGTTCACCAACACGATTTTCACCTTTTTTCATTTGACACAGAACGATTTTAAAAGCAATGTATTTCTATTGGTAGTAAGGCAAGGCAAGGCAAGTTTATTTATATAGCACCTTTCAACACAAGGCAATTCAAAGTGCTTTACAAAAAACGAAAGACATTAAGAAAATGGCATTTAAAATCAGTCATTAAAAAGAAAAGATAATAAAATAAACATTAAAAGAAAAAATACATGGATAAAAGTTACAGTGATAAAAGTTACAGTGATAAAAGTTACAGTGCAGTCTAAGATGTGAATAGTTCAATTAAAAGCAGCGACAAAAAGCAAAGTCTTCTTGCTGGATTTAAAAGTAGTCAGAGTTGCAGCGGACCTGCAGGTTTCTGGGAGTTTGTTCCAGATATTTGGAGCATAATAACTGAACGCTGCTTCTCCATGTTTAGTTCTGACTCTGGGGACAGAAAGCTGACCAGTCCCTGAAGACCTGAGAGATCTGGATGGTTCATCATTTAGCAGGAGGTCAGAAATGTATTTTGGGCCTAAACCATTCAGTGCTTTATAAACCAGCAGCAGTATTTTTGAAATCTATTCTTTGACACACAGGAAGCCAGTGTAAAGACTTCAGAACAGGAGTGATCCACTTTCTTAGTGTTGGTGAGGACTCGAGCAGCAGCGTTCTGAATCAGCTGCAGCTTTCTAATAGATTTTTTAGTGAGACCTGTGAAGACACCATTGCAGTAGTCGAGTCTACTGAAGATAAAAGCATGGACAAGTTTTTCCAAATCCTGCTGTGACATTAGTCTTTTAATCCTAGATATATTCTTTAGGTGATAGTAGGCTGATTTAGTAACTGTTTTAATGTGACTGTTGAAACTCAGGTCTACTACACCTAGATTTCTGACTTTATCTGTTGTTTTGAACATTGCAGACTGAAGCTAACTTTTATACGCTCTGCCTTGGCTCCAAAAACCATTACCTCAGTTTTAGCTTTGTTTAATTGGAGAAAGTTCTGACACATCCAGTCATTGATTTGTTCAATGCACTTACTCAGTGTTTGAATTGGAGCATAGTCTCCTGGTGAAATTGTTACGTAAATTTGTGTGTCATCCGCATAGCTATGGTAACTTATTTTGTTGTTCTTCATTATCTGAGCCAGTGGTAGCATGTAGATGTTAAAGAGAAGAGGCACCAAGATGGAGCCTTGAGGAACCCCACATGTCATATTTGTCAACTCAGATGTGTATTTACCAATAGAAACAAAGTTTTTTCTGTCCTTTAAGTAGGATTCAAACCAATTTAGAACTGTTTTAGAAAGTCCCACACAGTGTTCCAGTCGGTCTAGTAATATGTTGTGGTCCACAGTGTCAAACGCAGCACTGAGATCTAATAATACTAACACTGAAGTTCTGCCACTGTCTGTGTTTAAGTGGATGTCATTAAAGACCTTTACAAGAGCAGTCTCAGTGCTGTAGTTTGGACGAAAGCCTGACTGGAACACATCGAAACAGCTATTTAAATGCAAGAAATTACTCAACTGTTGAAAAACAACTTTTTCAATGATTTTACCTAGAAATGGCAGGTTTGATATGGGCCTGTTATGGCGCGTTTCCACTGCAGGCCTCGCTCGGCTTCGCTCGGTTTGGTTAGGCCTTATTAGGCCCGGCTCACTTTAATGCTGCGCTTCCATTACAGTTTAGGAACTGGGGCAGTTACTATAGTAACGCAGTGTAGGCGGAGCCGTGACGTCATCTTCAATGAGAGCCCCAGAAAAACAACACAGCCGTTAGCTCTTAGCACTCAGAGCTCACAGCTCCTCATATCTGTTCAGAAACTAGACAAAAGTTAAACAAGTACAAACCACAGATTGCCTGTGTCATGGAGAATACAGTCGCTGGTTTATTTATGTCTGTATAGGCCGTTGTTGTGAGTGTGGACGGTCGGCAGTGGCGTGCACAGACATTTATAGGGGCAGGTGCTCAAGAGAAAAAAAAGGGCACCTTCTGAGTCGTCGTGGCGGTCGCGCCGAAATTGTGCGCAAAAATGTGCCGGATAATGGCGGATTTTGTTAGTTTCTTTTCGGTTTGTGGTTACTTTATTTCGGTTTTAGGGTTAGGGTTAGGTTAGGGTTAGGGTTATGTTATTTAATTCTTATTTTTGCCTGATTTTACTGATTTATTATCAAAAAATTAATTATTTTAACATTTATTTTTATTATTCTAAATGACTTAGGGGGGTCCAATCTGAAGCTAATCCGAACCCCCCCCCCCCCCCCCCCCCCTCATAAAAACATGTTCTAACTCAATATCAAGCCACAATTATTGTTTTTATTTTAAATCGTATAATGTCGGACTTTTTTTGTCGTCTGTGAGGAAAATAAATGGCTCAGAGCCTCAGAACACTGAAATCTGTATTTTTTTAAATCTTTTTTTCCTTCTAATTTGTTATTCTTTTCTAAATAATACACTGTTATTTACTCATCAATAACACACAATTATCCTTGATTTTATTTATTTGTTTAATTCCATAATCTCGGGCTTTTTTGGCGTCCGTCAGGAACTGAATTTCAAAATTAAAATAACCGGAAACAGACGTAGGCCTATAAGGGACATTTCGAGCATCATTGAGATACACAGCCACTGAACTGATTACCCAAGATCCTCAGCTATGGTTTAAGCTCGCTGATTGGATGTTTTAGCCGCAATGCATGTCCCGGGGTCATATTTCCCCCGCATTTCTCCCGATTTCTGACAAAATCTGATTTACTCAGGACTGTTTCCACTCTGACTGTAATACAGCTACACCATTGTTTGGTTTCCATGGTAGCGCGTCCCTTTAGTAGCGTGCGCAACTGAAAGTCTGAGAGAGTGAGTAAGATATATCACAGAAAACAGAACAAGAATCGACAACTCGACCCTCTGCTCACTCCTTTCCTGAAAAATACAGGTCCAGCCCACACACATGCTCCATCAAGGATGGTGCTACAGGCCGCAAGGCAGTGCACTTACAACTACAATAAGCATGTTAATGTTAATCTAATACAGCTCCGGCGATCCACTAGCAGCACCCGTGGTAAAGAAGATTGCTTTAAGTCTTATTTTTCCCAAATAATTTAAACAAAGCTATCGCTGCTGAGTCCAAGACATGGATGTATAATAAGAACTGGATACAGCGTGGGAGGCGGGGCCTCGTTCTTTCCTATGAGAGCTGCTCATTGGCTCATGAAGTCAAAATGACCCTGTCACTACCCGATCTGCCACCTTGCCCTATCTGCAGTGCGCATGTGCGAGATGGTCCGCCATATTGGACAACTCCGTACGGCAACCGTATTTTTGAATTTAACTTCTGTTAGACAGCTATCATACTGAATAAATATTTACTGTGAATGTATGCAAAAATGTATGGCATATAGCTGTTAAGAAGTTAAATCCATGTTTCACTTATTCTGACAATGTACTTAACCCCAAATAAAAGAATCCAATAAAAAGAGTTGTTAAATAATAGTGAAGTCACTTTGTAATAACAATAACTCATCTCTCTCGAGTTTTCTTTTTGTGCTTTGCCAAAAGCCACTGTGTCAAGTGTCCTACTTGGGTTGCCGTACGGAGTTGTCCAATATGGCGGACCATCTCGCACATGCGCACTGCAGATAGGGCAGGGGGACAGATCGGGTAGTGATATCGGGTAGTGACAGACCCAACTTTTGAGAGAGCGAAACGTCACAGATTACCCAGCATGCCTGGCTGTCAGACCAGAAGTACCTGTATGTGCCCTCATAGAGCATGCGCAGTCGAGTTGCCCCTTAAGCCCCGCCCCCCGAGCTCCCACTGTCGGCTCACTAGAATGAATGGAGAGAGAAAATAAATCTAGATTCGGCTTTTAGTGCATTTTACAACTTTAAGGGCTGAATGATTCTAATAAGGGCTACAACAGAGTTCATACTGGGTAGTTTATTTAGTAGATTTACGTCTCTTTCCCCATGTTAGTCAATGGGAAAAAGTTGTTTTGGGTCGGGTGACGTCACGGACTGATACAGAAATTGCAGTACCGCCGTTAGGACACAACGAATATTGGGATCAAAGTCCGGCGCACTTCCTGGGGGCTTGGTCCAAGAGAGAAAACTACATTGTCACTTCCTGCTAGACTGCAAAAGGGGCGGGGCTAAACCTTGATTGGCTCGCTTAGTCAGAACTTTAGAATGACAGATCATTGGACTAATCACACTAGTTTCTAGGCTTACATGAAGAATTGTCTAAATCCCAATATTCTTTTCGATCTACAGGGACTATTTTAGTTTCTAATTATTAGTTATATAATTAATAATTAGTTATTACTAAAATAAATAAATAATGTGTATCAGTCTGTTTATTTAGTGCAAAGCCTTAAAACAAGTGAAAGGGGTCTCATAATGTCTTAGTAACCGGGGGTTACATTAGGCTGTGGACTTTATACGTGTTGAAGGCGATAAGTGTTCTTCTGAAACCAACAGGTGATTTTCTAACAGCTCAAACTATTTTCCCGGTGGTTTGAACGGAACGCTAACATGTCTAAAGAAGTCTGAGGAAGATGGATGGATGTTTAGGGCCACACGGTCAGAACCGGGCCGGTCTCAAACCTGACCTTTAAGCCTCAACGCCTGAACACTATAATGTGTTTATTTCATTTCAGTAAAGCTGTGAGTGCTCTGCTCACCGTGGGGGAGGAACTGAAGGAGATGAAGGGTGTTTGCAACAAGGGTTTAATCAGAGGCCAACGAAAAACCAGGGGCAACATAAAAGAGTCCAACCAGAAACAAAATCCACTTCATGGCTCGCCAGGTAGGGCTTCTGAGGGACTTCCCCTTCCAGGACCCAGCCCACTGAAAGAGACCAGAACCAGGTTCCCAGCAGGCTTTTATCTAGTGACTGGTGACCTGGTTCTGATCAGTTGTCTGTCCCCGCTGCCACAGAAGTATTTATTAGTCCTGACTCTGATTAAACGTAAATGTGTAAACTTAATATGCTGAACTCCTATGTGTTTACTCCTCCAGGCTCTGTCTTGTGACCCTGTTCAACATTCACTACTTATAGAACTTATGATTATAAAACCTTTTCTTTAATCCCTGATTCTGAGGAACCAAGAGTTAATTCAGGCTCTAAAACTCTGTTTATTATCATTTCAGTTTAAACATTGATTTTAATGTCTGGAAACGTTATAATCTGAAGTAGAAATCATAATGTGTTTGTTCAGAGCTGATAAATGATTGGCCGCTCAAACATTCAGGTGGATACATGTTTTTATTCATTCTGGATCTCGTCACACACAAATCAGAAATGAACAACAATTTAAAATGACACAGAATCAAAGAAACAGAAAAGGTTAAACTAACCCGACATAAAGATCTGAAATCATTGATCATGTGAAGAAAGCTCTTCCTCTCATTGACTCTAAATCAAACTCCATGTTAATGAGAGTTATGGAGAAACATCATTCTTACAAGCTTTGGTTGGTCCCACGTGTTAAGGAGAAGAAGTTAAGCTAAGTGCATGTAGTTCAGTTTAATAAAGGTTGATAGTTAAACATCGACATTATATTGTTAAACTAAGTAACAAGGATTCAAACTAAACAGGTGCAGCTTCAGATTTTAAATTCAGTGAATTCCTCTAAATGAACTCCATCAGGAAGAAAGGTAAATCATTGTTCTCTGTGTGTTACTGGAAATCTCACAATAAATGGTAGAAAGGATATTCGGCCCGGACAAGGGACATTCATTCCCTGCGTAAGATTCTCTTTCTGGTTACCCAGCAGCAGTTTTAGTTTAAGTTAAGTTGTTCTATTCTATTGAATTGATTAGCCGCTACAGATATACTCCTCCTGTTTATCTAACTGCTCTGATCCACTGTCACATACACCTTCCCTGGTAATATCTTCACTTCTTCCCCAGTGCAAATGTATGGAAACATTCTCTCAGTGAAAGTGTGTGTGAAGGTGTGTATGTGTGTGTTAGTGTCAGGATCAGAGAACGACAGCTTTCCTCTGTTCCAGTCCAGTTTCACTCTGACCCTCTGGAGCTCCTTCTTCAGGCGGAGAGGAGTTTCTGGAGCTGGTGGTGACTCTGCTGAGTAGTTACCTTCATAAAACTGTATGCTCCATAATCCAGACCACATGAATCCCTTCCTCTGGACAGACTCTGCTAACACACCCAGTGACCAGTAACAACTGCCTCCAATGTGGACATCCCAGCTGTGAGTCCCTGAGTTAAAGCCCTCAGAGCCCAGGACTGAGGGGTCACCACCAAGCCTCTCTGGATTATCAGGAAGTTTCTGTCTCTTTCCTCCTCTCACACTGGTCAGATCTTCAGACAGGATGAGGTCTGGATCAGCAGTGTTTGGGTCCAGGATCACAGGGTAATAGGACACCATGTCCTTCATCTTGCTCCAGATGTTGAAGCTGAGGTTGCCCAGGTGTTTGGCCTGGTCTATCAGAGCTCCTGAGGGCAGCTGTGGATCCTCCAGCAGCGGGCGCTGCAGCCTCTCCACTGCAGCCTTGTAGCTGTGCAGGAAGGAGACGTCTTCAGCTCTCAGCTCCTCCTCTGTGGCTCTGACTGTGTGTGAAAGAGCTGCTATCTCTCTGCTCACAGCCTCCATCTTCTCCTCCATCACCCTCCTCTTCTGCTCCTCTTCCTCCCTCAGTGCAGCCATCCTGGCCTCCTCTTCCTCTTCTAGAAACTGGTGAAGCTTCTTAAACTGCTTCTTAATCTGCGTCTCTGTGCGTCGGGCCTGGACCTTCAGGTGTCCTGCTGTTTGATCAAACTTCACTTTAACTTCTTCAAAAGTCTCTAACTTCTTCTTTAAGGGATGCAGAGCTTCCTGAAGCTTCTTCTTGTGTTGTCGTGCAGCTTCATCGATGGGTCTGAATCTGTGGTCGCTGTGTTTCTCTGAGTCTCTGCAGACGACACACACTGGCTGCTGATGGTCCAGACAGAAGAGTTTGAGTTTCTCAGAGTGCAGACTGCAGAGAGCCTCTGAAGGTCTCTGACCTCTCTCCTGTAGGAAACTCTCACACAGGTTCTTTAACACCCGGTTACAGGGAGGTTCTCCTCTTGAAGATCTTCTCTGACAGACTGGACACTCTCGTGTTGGTTTCTCTCCAAACCAGTTCTTCAGACAGGCTTTGCAGAAGCTGTGGCTGCAGGACAGAAGAACAGGATCTCTAAAGACTTCCTGACAGACCGGACAGCAGAGATCTTCCTCTGATCTGGAAGCCATGTTGTCTCTGAGTGAAGCTGAAAACACAGCAGACAGGAATTACAGTCAGTCATTTAAAACAGCAATTGTAACCCCAGTGTTTAAATGTAGTGAGAAGTTATCAGCTACAGAACCATCAGCTTTCTACCTGTTGTGTATAAAGTGATCAGTTAGCTCACTAAAATGGGTAAGGTCGTATTTATCTGGTCCTTCTCAATGTTTTCTTATAAATAATAAACTGTCATCAACCGAACTATGCTCACTGGGAGTGCCACAAGGCTCTGTGTTGGGACCGTTGTTGTTCAGCATATATTAATGATCTCCATCCGGATGTATCAGTAACGCTGCACAAAGTTGCTCAATTACTAAGTGATTCGTATCTTACTTTAAATAAATAAAAACAGTTACGATATATTTTATTAACAAACCCAAACCAACCATGTATCCACAGCTTAGTGTTAAGGGACAAACTGTTGTGCACCGACAGAAATGTTAAGTCTAGTCATGTTTCATGTTTTGTTTAACCATTTTCTGTCTTGTCTCCCACTTCCTGGTGTGTGTCTCCCACCCTCATCAGCGTCAGCCCCGCCCCTGATTGTCCCCACCTGTGTCTTGTTATCCTGTCTTTAAATTGCCCTGTCTCCCATGTGTTCTTTGTCAGTTCGTCTTGTCCTGTCCTCATGCCAGTACTCTGCTCGTCGTCGATTGCTTCTTTTTTCAAGCCTACGTTATGCTTCTGAAACGTATTGAAAGTTTAATTCCTCACGTTGTGAGCGATATTTTGTTGTACCTTTTTGGACCCTTTTTTGTCACCTCGTAAGAGTGTTTTTCTTTTGTATATCTATTATGGAGGAAATAATGTATATTAATTATACTTTACCTCTGGCTCCCGGGTCGTGCAGTTGAGTCCTTACCTTTGAGTATCCAAGTTTGTGACACAAACCATCAAAACGTTAATGATGTAAAATATCTAGGAACGATCTTTGATACCAATTTGACTTTTAAAAAACATATGAAATACAACATCTTTCAAAGTAAACATATCAGGAACTCATTAACAATAGAAGCATGATTTCCCCACATCTTCAGTATTGTATCCCGTGCTGGTCTCAGGCCAGTAAGACTGAAACAAGTTGAGGATATTCTCAAACAACCCTCGTTTGATAAGAAATCATTAAAACACCATCAATGCAATATGTTATCAGGATACAATCTCCTTCTGTTTTCAAAAACTCAATTGGTATTCAACATCAATAGAGGTTTCTCAATTCTTAAATGTCCCCTCCTCGACTCCCCTCCTCGACTCCTATCCTCGAGACTTAGTCCCGCCCACAGGAAATGCGAGCGGAGGAGCGGAGGAGGGGAAGCGAGGAGAGAGGAGGGGAAGCGAGGAGAGAGGAGGGGAACCGAGGAGAGAGGAGGGGAGCCGAGGAGAGAGGAGGGGAAGCAGCAGGCGGTTAGAGAAATGAGAACTCCTCTCCTCTGAGCGGTCATTTTAAAGAGACGTCCATTAATGATGACAGGAGGCACAGCAGCCCTCTGTCTGATGGACAGATGTGTTCAAGACCACTTCTATATTTACTTTGATTCATTCACAGTGCGGTATAATGAGACAATAACAGGCTACAGATGCGGGGACACACACACACACACACACACACACACACACACACACACACACACACACACACACACACACACACACACACACACACACACACACACACACACACACACACACACACACACACACACACACACACACACACACACACACACACACACACACACCATGTATACATCACTTCAGGGGACATTACATTGACTTACATGCATTTCCTGGAGACTTATCCTAACCTTAACCATAACCAACACATGCCTAACCCTAACCCTAAACCAAGTCTTCACCCTAAAATGAATGATTCCCCTCATGGGGACCTCCAATTTGTCCCCATAAGGGCGGCGAGTCCCCACACGTGACTGTGTAAACAGATCTAGGTCCCCACAAGTATAGTAATGCTAGGCCACACACACACACACACACACACACACACACACACACACACACACACACACACACACACACACACACACACACACACACACACACACACACACACACACACACACACACACACACACACACACATATATATAAATATATACAATTTCAGAATCAAACCAGTATGAGAGTACTCTCATAATAACGTAACACAATCAGAGACTGGATATCCCCCCCCCCCTCTCTGGTCGCTGAAATGGGGAATTGAAATGACGGGCCAAAAGTTGTATTTACAAAAGTAAGCAGAGGACACCAAACCAACTGAGACCCGTCTGTCCGCCGCATCTACGCACTGTACCACACACACCTACATACTGTACCACACACACACATACACACTGCCACACACACCTGCAGCTCCTAAAGCATCATCAGGCTGCAGCCGTTGTGTATTTTATTTTGTGAAGCACTAAATGGTCTTAGAAACATCTGGACTCTTTGTTTGTAGATATCTACTAAACTAAAGCAAAGAGAGTAGGCCTGTTCTACTGAGTGATATATATTATACACACTGCTCTGCTTTCTGCACGGACCTCTCAGCTGTTCTCTCTGGAAACATCGCGTCACGATGAAAGCAGTTAATAAAATAATATCCAGGGGATGCATGCAGAGCTGTGATTGGCTGAGATAAGTCCGGCCGTGCGTCACGCCTCCACCGTTCCCGGAAATGCATCCGCGGAGGAACCATCAGTGTATCCTCGGTTAGAGCTCCTCCAGAGAGCCTCCTCTCTCCTCTCTCCTCGGTTAGAGCTCCTCCAGAGAGCCTCCTCTCTCCTCGGTTAGAGCTCCTCCAGAGAGCCTCCTCTCTCCGCTCTCCTCGGTTATAGCTCCTCCAGAGAGCCTCCTCGACGCTCGATCCTCGGTCCTCGGTGTGCATTTAGAGAAATGAGATGTCCTTCAAAATGGCGCGCTGAAATTCATTTCCGGGTCACTACCGGAGGACCGAGGAGTCGAGGAGGGGAAATTAGAGTATTGAGAAACCTCTATAGCTTCTCCAGCACCGTTCAGAAGCTTCTTCCAACTCCGCTCTGAACAAATGGGCAGAACCTCGACCCGCCCTGAACGCAGATTTACCCTCTGCACAATCTGCCTTCTCTTGTTTACGCAATCAAACATTGGAATCTGCTTCCATCTTAAAACCTGCTCAGATTTTCACATTTCATCCCAAATGTAGCTTTTTGTGTCTTACCAACATGACGTTTTCTGTAATTTGAGATGTTAGTTAAATGATTCGTACAATTATATGTATATTGACAAATGTACTAGTATATTTATACCTCTGTACTTTGATCTGGTTTTATGGTGAGTGTGATAGGCTCTAGGACAGGGGTGTCAAACTCAATTTCATCACGTGCCACATTCGCATTATGGTTGCACTCAAAGGGCCGGTTGTAACTTTAAGACTATATAAAAATACATAAATATTTAATATATATATAAACTAATGTATTATATTACATTATTACCTCTGCATTAAATTATTATCGGATAACTTCATATTTAACTACGTCTGAATTATTATATTTATTATTGTATTTTAAAAGACATTTTGAAAAAAAAGTCAATTCTGAGAAAAAATGCATATTTAGAAGAAAAAAATTCAAATTTGAGATGCATTGTGGGACATGTAGTTTATGGGCAACGTGCTTCTGTAAATCGCCATGTAACCGTATTACAAACATATTATATTCTTTGCAAGCTCTTGTGAAGCCACATGAAATGAAGTCGCGGGCCGGATTTGGCCCCCGGGCCTTGAGTTTGACACCCCTGCTCTAGGACATGTTTTATTGCTGGTTGATTGTTATGTGTTCGTGCCCAGGGACTGCGGATAGAAATGAGCTTTTAACTATAATATATCATTTAGCATCTCTTTAGCAACATCTTAAGATTAACATATTTGTATGCATGGTCCTTGTTCAATAAAGATGTATAATAATATATTAATATACAATATATTATATAATATAATACACCCCTCCTCTACTGACTGAAATCTACTCTGAGTAATGTTTGGAGTCAGACTCACCTTCAGGGGGTTAGGGTCCTCAGGTTGAAGCAGCAGTGTTGTAGTTTCCTCTTTTCTCTCCTGCAGCTGAACTCAGAGGAAGTTGTTAGTTTGTTCTGAAGGTGAATCTGATCGTCTGGTTTTCAGTCCGTCTCTCTGAAGTGATGAAGTCTGCTGGGTGCTGTTTCCTCTCAAGTAACTCAAGGAGTGTCTCGGTTCAAAGTGCAGATTCATTGCAGGATTAAAGGTTGTAGTGGAGAGTTAAACATTAACACATCATACGGTGCAGAGTGATCGTAGGTACTGTAAACCGTTATCAAACCAAACGCAGAAGTTCTAAACCTGAACCCATTCATCTGTACGAGCAACACTAAACGTCCAGGAGCGACGTTTGGTCAGGGTCCTGTGGCGTGCAGTTATGACGCTCCGAGGCTCCTTCAGCTTCATAAACGGACGCAAAGAGCTTTCAACTGATTGCAATGTATTCCCACGATTTGACGCTCAGGGAAGCACCGCACCCGTTTATGTCGGCAGCTCTTAAAGGCAATGTGAGCGTCCATTCTCATTGGATAACGGATAATTGTTCACCCGGAAGTAAGTATTCTCCTTGCTGTCGATTGATTTGACAGTGATATCTGCACGACTCATCGACTCAAAAACACCAGATTACCTTTATTAATTAAACGACATGGATTAGTTTAAATTGTGTGCAATGCTTTTGTGTTTTTCCCCTTCGATTCTGAGAAACAACTTGTTTTCTCTGAAATGTGGAGCGCCAAAGAGACAACACTACCCACAATCCCCAGCTATTGCGACAAACCTCGTGATAAGTCAACAAGCTTTGTGATTGGATGAAACATCAATTCATACAATAAAAATCCAACCCTGTCTCCTAAAAATGACGTTCCCACAGAACTAAACTGCATTCTCAATTACGTTTAGCTAGAAACGTAATTTCTCCCAGGTACGTTTGTTATGAACGTATCTTAAATACGTTTATTTTCTACATATCTTTGCCGTTTATTGTCTTGCTTATAATAATGATAATAGTCATTTATAAATATCATTTTAGAGCACACATTTGAAATCGAGAATCGGGCTCGATATATGGTTAAATTAAAATCAGTAGGCGAGGCTGTAATTTCTCCAGCTGTTACTCTCATGAGCGAGGCAGAAAATAATAGTTTTAACAGCCAAAAAGCTGCTGTGTCGTTTATTGCACCTCATACTGGTCAAGTTAGATGCTGCGTATCACAGCGCACTGAGATTTGTGACAAACTGTAAAGCATTAACCCATCACTGTACCCTGTATGCAAGGGCTGGTTTGCTTTCACTAACTGTACGGAGGCTCAGTCACTGGTACATTTTCATATACAAAGCCATGTTAGGGAAACTTCCATCTTATATCTGCTCCCTGATCTCAGGGAGAATTGTAAGTGGCTACTGCCTGAGATCGCATGCTGTGGTTTTATTAAATGAGCCAACTGCTAGGACTGTCTTAGGGAAGACAGCTTTTAGATGCGCAGCTCCTCTGTCTTGGAACAGTCTGCAAATTAAATGGAAACTGAACAATCTGGTGCCACTAAATGTTTTTAAAGCTCGGTTGGATGCTACTCAATCGGAAGCTGTTGGTACCTGTTTATGTGGATAATTATGTAAATGAAGCTGTATGATGTCCTTTTGTTGTTCTATTTATGTTTTTATGTTTCATGTGGAACTACTTGAGCAGGTCTCCCTTGAAAAAGAGATCAATGATCTCAATGGGATTCATCTGTATAAATAAAGGTTTGAAATGAAATGAAACATTAAAACAGATCCAGAGTTACGTGTTTCTGAACTTCCTCTCAGAAGAAAGGACAGTAACAGAAGAGCTCTGTGGCTTCAGGCTTGATCGCCGTTCAAATGACAGCGTTGGTTTCCCCAAAAGTGGGCGGGGCCTAAAGTGACGTAGTTTTACTCTCATCTATTATTCAAAACCATTCTATTTATTCTAACGTAAATTACATGCCAGTGTTTTATCTTTTTATTTAGCGATTTGTTTTTGCATGTTTAACTGGGAATGTTTTCATGTTCGCTGATTTGTTGTTTTAGCCGCAATGCATGTTGGGATGTGTTGTTAATGCAATATGATATCCGGAAAAAAAATCTGAGTTTAGGATGGCCGAAGACACTACACTACCCATAATCCCCAGCTATCGTTTGGGACTACAGTCCCGTTGACAAACCCCGTGATTAATCTTCAAGCTCTGTGATTGGATGTTGGAGTGGCAGTGCGCCAAGGTTACGCCGAGCGTCAAGCTCTTTGAAATGGAATGAAACCACGGCAGACTATTCAAAACTGGACTCGAACGCCCCCCCCACAGAACTACACATGCTGGCTATTGTGTTTCGCAACATGTTCTCTATGGCACGTCTCTACTGGGAATTGTAGTTTTAAAAGACGTTTTCGTTTTTCCCAAAATTAGAAGTTGACAGTATTAAACTGTGTACAGCCCTGGAGGTTTAGGCGATAGGAAACACATTGGTGTGTACACATTTAAAACATGTAATTAATAAATGGGTGAAAATCGCTTGTATCCATAATGTGCAGCATTAATATATACCCACATGACAGCTCATTGTTACTTTGTAATTCTACTCCACTACAATTCAGAGGTTAACCTGGTATTTTTACTCCACTACATTTATTTTAGTTACTTTGCAGATTCTGATTAATGATGTGAAATATAAACAACCCTTAAAGCAGACTTTAGTTACACCTGAGTTAAATTCAGGGAAAGGTGATTGTCAAGTGCCAACAATCAGGAGAGATATTTGATAGTTGCTGCTTGAGAAGACTAAACATTTATCTGCAGATCTCTATAAAGTATATGAATTACTCGTTATTCTCTACTAATAGTTAATTAAAAACTGTATATTATTGCTATGTTTGCACATCCCTTTCAAGATTTCAAGATGTTCTAAGGTTTATTGACATATCATATACACAACTAGTGTAGTTATGCAATGAATGAAACACTTGGGTCACAGGTTCCTCAACAAGACATCTATCAATATGTGTGTACCTCCACCATTAAACTGTCATTCTGCACATTTCTTATACTGTCTACATAAGAGTATAATTAATGTGTATAATATCAGTTAAAATAAGTGCTTCAACATAGTTAACATTGCAGCAAAGCAATACATTAGACGTTAAGTACTTTGTCAGGCTTAATATGTATCTGTAGATAGATACCCACAAAGCTTTTTTCTTATTTAAAAGAAGACCTTAACCTAAAGTATTATTTAATGTGTTAATAAAGGTTAATTAGTTTTTTTGAGGCTCTCAGCCCCATTTATTTTCCTCACAGATTGCAAAAAAAGTCCGACATTATCCGATTTAAAATTAAAATAAATTAAAAAAAAGATAAAACACTGGGATGTAATTGACGTTAGAATAAATAGAATGGTTTTGAATAATAGATGAGAGTAAAGGCCGCGACACACCAACCCGATTTTGGGAGTCAGAGGCCGTCAGAGGCAGTCGGGCATTCGCGGCGCCCTACTCAGGTTGGTGTGTCTCGCGCACCGTCGTCTCTTTACGGCACATTTTCACACCATGTTCTAAAAGGGTTAAATTAATAATCTTTGTTCTCAAAGTAATGATAAATCTGTGAGTTGGATGTAGAGGAGTCAGAATCAATATAGATGTTTTATTTGAAAGTAAATTCAGATTGAACACAGTAAAAGGTTGTGGCGCAGTGGGCTAGTGCGTTGGTGTTGGGATCAGGGGGGCACAGGTTCAAACCCCACTGCAGTCAGCATGTCGTCGTGTCCCTGAGACCCTTCACCCCAAAGTGCTCCTGAGTCCACAGTGTTGGGTCTGTTAGTGGCTTTGGATAAAAGTGACATCTCATGTGATGTAACTCGTGTGGTATACACACACACACACACACACAATAAGAATGTTCCTGCTGTCTTAATTTAAGACAAATGCACTTATATATTATGCCAATTCAAGAATGTAATCCTTAGTGTACGCTTTATTTGCTGATTTTTAAACTTAATTTAAGATTTACATTCTAAGTTTAAGACAAAGTCACTTATATATGGTGTCAATTAAAGCCAATGATTCTTGTTGTAAGCTTTCTTTGCTAATTATAAATCTTAATTTAAGAAATACATTCTTAGTCAACTCGACCAAAACTAGTTTAAAGAATTCTAGCCAAGCAAATGTGGCTCAGCCCATTGGCCGGTTGCTCTGCTTCACAGGAACCTCTCTGCTTCACAGGAACCTCTCTGCTTCACAGGAACCTCTCTGCTTCACAGGAACCTCTCTGCTTCACAGGAACCTCTCTGCTTCACACAGGAACCTCTCTGCTTCACAGGAACCTCTCTGCTTCACACAGGAACCTCTCTGCTTCACAGGAACCTCTCTGCTTCACACAGGAACCTCTCTGCTTCACACAGGAACCTCTCTGCTTCACAGGAACCTCTCTGCTTCACACAGGAACCTCTCTGCTTCACACAGGAACCTCTCTGCTTCACAGGAACCTCTCTGCTTCACAGGAACCTCTCTGCTTCACACAGGAACCTCTCTGCTTCACACAGGAACCTCTCTGCTTCACAGGAACCTCTCTGCTTCACACAGGAACCTCTCTGCTTCACAGGAACCTCTCTGCTTCACACAGGAACCTCTCTGCTTCACAGGAACCTCTCTGCTTCACACAGGAACCTCTCTGCTTCACAGGAACCTCTCTGCTTCACACAGGAACCTCTCTGCTTCACACAGGAACCTCTCTGCTTCACACAGGAACCTCTCTGCTTCACAGGAACCTCTCTGCTTCACACAGGAACCTCTCTGCTTCACAGGAACCTCTCTGCTTCACACAGGAACCTCTCTGCTTCACAGGAACCTCTCTGCTTCACAGGAACCTCTCTGCTTCACACAGGAACCTCTCTGCTTCACAGGAACCTCTCTGCTTCACACAGGAACCTCTCTGCTTCACAGGAACCTCTCTGCTTCACACAGGAACCTCTCTGCTTCACACAGGAACCTCTCTGCTTCACAGGAACCTCTCTGCTTCACACAGGAACCTCTCTGCTTCACAGGAACCTCTCTGCTTCACACAGGAACCTCTCTGCTTCACAGGAACCTCTCTGCTTCACAGGAACCTCTCTGCTTCTCACAGGAACCTCTCTGCTTCACACAGGAACCTCTCTGCTTCACAGGAACCTCTCTGCTTCACACAGGAACCTCTCTGCTTCACACAGGAACCTCTCTGCTTCACACAGGAACCTCTCTGCTTCACAGGAACCTCTCTGCTTCACACAGGAACCTCTCTGCTTCACAGGAACCTCTCTGCTTCACACAGGAACCTCTCTGCTTCACAGGAACCTCTCTGCTTCACAGGAACCTCTCTGCTTCACACAGGAACCTCTCTGCTTCACACAGGAACCTCTCTGCTTCACATGAACCTCTCTGCTTCACACAGGAACCTCTCTGCTTCACAGGAACCTCTCTGCTTCACAGGAACCTCTCTGCTTCACAGGAAACTCTCTGCTTCACAGGAACCTCTCTGCTTCTCACAGGAACCTCTCTGCTTCACAGGAACCTCTCTGCTTCACAGGAATCTCTCTGCTTCACACAGGAACCTCTCTGCTTCACAGGAACCTCTCTGCTTCTCACAGGAACCTCTCTGCTTCACACAGGAACCTCTCTGCTTCACAGGAACCTCTCTGCTTCACAGGAAACTCTCTGCTTCACAGGAACCTCTCTGCTTCACAGGAACCTCTCTGCTTCACACAGGAAACTCTCTGCTTCACAGGAACCTCTCTGCTTCTCACAGGAACCTCTCTGCTTCACAGGAACCTCTCTGCTTCACAGGAACCTCTCTGCTTCACACAGGAACCTCTCTGCTTCACGCAGGAACCTCTCTGCTTCACACAGGAACCTCTCTGCTTCACACAGGAACCTCTCTGCTTCACACAGGAACCTCTCTGCTTCACGCAGGAACCTCTCTGCTTCACACAGGAACCTCTCTGCTTCACACAGGAACCTCTCTGCTTCTCACAGGAACCTCTCTGCTTCACAGGAACCTCTCTGCTTCTCACAGGAACCTCTCTGCTTCACACAGGAACCTCTCTGCTTCACACAGGAACCTCTGTTTCACATGAACCTCTCTGCTTCACAGGAACCTCTCTGCTTCACACAGGAACCTCTCTGCTTCACAGGAACCTCTCTGCTTCACAGGAACCTCTCTGCTTCACACAGGAACCTCTCTGCTTCACAGGAACCTCTCTGCTTCACAGGAACCTCTCTGCTTCACAGGAAACTCTCTGCTTCACAGGAATTTCTCTGCTTCTCACAGGAACCTCTCTGCTTCACAGGAACCTCTCTCTGCTTCACAGGAACCTCTCTGCTTCACAGGAACCTCTATGCTTCACAGGAACCTCTCTGCTTCACAGGAACCTCTCTGCTTCACAGGAACCTCTCTGCTTCTCACAGGAACCTCTCTGCTTCACAGGAACATCTCTCTCTCTAGTCCTTTATCATCTCTCTCCTAGTCATCCCTTTATGTCTCTTATTAGTCATTTGTTGTTATTTTGCGTCTCTTTTTAGTAGTTTTTCGTATTTCCCTGGATGTTTTTCTGTATCAAAGCATGCGGCATTATTATACAAAGACCATGTTAGCATTACAAAGATGTTTCAGGATCTACTTTGCCAAATGGACTCATCTAGTGGAAATTGTCGTGCCGTGTGTTCCAGCCCTGACCCTAACCCTGACCCTGATCCGGCACCCTGACCCTGACCCTGATCCTAACCCTGACCCTGACCCTGATCCTGACCCTGACCCTGATCCGGCACCCTGACCCTGACCCTAACCCTGACCCTGATCCTAACCCTGACCCTGACCCTGACCCTAACCCTAACCCTGACCCTGACCCTGACCCTGATCCTAACCCTGACCCTGATCCTAACCCTGACCCTGACCCTAACCCTGACCCTGACCCTGACCCTGATCCTGACCCTGACCCTGATCCGGCACCCTTTGGTCGCAGTAATTGTGGTTTATCCATTTTGTCTTTTTAAATCTGCCCCGTTTTATAAAAGAAAGACAAACTGGATGGATCGATTCCACCCTCTAGCTTGAACTGCGCCTCAAATGACTCATCACAAAGAGAGAAAGGCCAAGGACGCATAAATGAACTGAACATTTCTTTTTATCAGAGAATTAAACCCACCTTTCCCAAAATCAGAGCAATTTATAAAAGAGAGGCCTTAGTTTTTACCAACGACTGTTACCTGGGGCTGTTCTGCACTGTTTCACTGTGGGTTGTATGTGTTGTTTACAGTGTAATGTATGTGAGATTGGGAGTAAGGAAACCTAAAATAGCTGCTCTTAACGCAAGATTTCCTTTTTGGTGTATTTGTCCTCACCAAACGTGATATCATGCTGAGATATTTCCATCTGCTAAACTGCTGGTTGGTAGCAGAAACATGTGCAACAGAATGATAAAACACAATCCTCTTTGTAAAGCCTCTCAGTTTTACAGAGACAGCAGGACTCAGAGGGAAAGGGAAAGTCGTCTGGTGTTTTTAAACTCCGGCTCCCTCACTGTTTCTGACACTTAAAGTGCCTCTTATCGCTTCCTGCACTGACAAATAAAAGCCAGCGGGATGCATCAGTCGCAGGTGGGTCTCTGGGGAAAGAGTCTGAAGGAAGGAGAGTCAGCAACAAGAGGAGGAAGAAGACGAAGGGACAAACACAAGATAACTCAGGGAACACGGCGCAGGTTTGAAGTTAGCTTCCTTCAGATTTTTACATTTGATCCATGAAGCTGTGCAACTGGCTGCGTCTCTCAGCAGGGTTTGGGAGTTTATAAATACACTAAATAAATGTAATTTTAATCAGTGTTTATGAGAAAAAGATGCGTTATGTTCGAGTTACTGAAAGAAATTGTGGGGTTTTCAATAAAAAGCTCTGTAGAATAAAATATGAATTGGCTTTTGATTAGTTTCAATCTTATTTCAAGATATAAGGAAATCTGGTAAAACACAAAATAACTCACACGTTAAAAGTTAGGGTTATTAAGAACTGCATTTTTCTGGTTTAATTTTTCATATTGTGTATTTATGAGGAGTATTTGGGAGTTATATGTGACAGAGTTAAATAACCTGATGTTGCTAATGCTAATGTTGGGCTATAAAGGAACTACAGCACGGTCACATGACTTCACGTCACCACCGCTAAGCTAAAGGAGGCTAATGTTGGGCTATAAAGGAACTACAGCACGGTCACATGACTTCACGTCACCACCGCTAAGCTAAAGGTGGCTAATGTTGGGCTATAAAGGAACTACAGCACGGTCACATGACTTCACGTCACCACCGCTAAGCTAAAGGTGGCTAATGTTGGGCTATAAAGGAACTACAGCACGGTCACATGACTTCACGTCACCACCGCTAAGCTAAAGGAGGCTAATGTTGGGCTATAAAGGAACTACAGCACGGTCACATGACTTCACGTCTCCAACGCTAAGCTAAAGGAGGCTAATGTTGGGCTATAAAGGAACTACAGCACAGTCACATGACTTCACGTCACCACCGCTAAGCTAAAGGTGGCTAATGTTGGGCTATAAAGGAACTACAGCACAGTCACATGACTTCACGTCACCACCGTTAAGCTAAAGGAGGCTAATGTTGGGCTATAAATGAACTACAGCACTGTCACATGACTTCACGTCACCACCGCTAAGCTAAAGGTGGCTAATGTTGGGCTATAAAGGAACTGCAGCACGGTCACATGACTTCACGTCTCCAACGCTAAGCTAAAGGTGGCTAATGTTGGGCTATAAAGGAACTACAGCACGGTCACATGACTTCACGTCACCACCGCTAAGCTAAAGGTGGCTAATATTGGGCTATAAAGGAACTACAGCACAGTCACATGACTTCACGTCACCACCGCTAAGCTAAAGGCGGCTAAGGTTGGGCTATAAAGGAACTACAGCACGGTCACATGACTTCACGTCACCACCGCTAAGCTAAAGGCGGCTAAGGTTGGGCTATAAAGGAACTACAGCACGGTCACATGACTTCACGTCACCACCGCTAAGCTAAAGGTGGCTAATATTGGGCTATAAAGGAACTACAGCACAGTCACATGACTTCACGTCACCACCGCTAAGCTAAAGGTTGCTAATGTTGGGCTATAAAGGAACTACAGCACGGTCACATGACTTCACGTCACCACCGCTAAGCTAAAGGCGGCTAAGGTTGGGCTATAAAGGAACTACAGCACGGTCACATGACTTCACGTCACCACCGCTAAGCTAAAGGTGGCTAATATTGGGCTATAAAGGAACTACAGCACAGTCACATGACTTCACGTCACCACCGCTAAGCTAAAGGTTGCTAATGTTGGGCTATAAAGGAACTACAGCACGGTCACATGACTTCACGTCACTACCGCTAAGCTAAAGGAGGCTAATGTTGGGCTATAAAGGAACTAAAGCACGGTCACATGACTTCACGTCACTACCGCTAAGCTAAAGGAGGCTAATGTTGGGCTATAAATGAACTAAAGCACGGTCACATGACTTCACGTCACCACCGCTAAGCTAAAGGTGGCTAATGTTGGGCTATAAAGGAACTGCAGCACGGTCACATGACTTCACGTCTCCAACGCTAAGCTAAAGGTGGCTAATGTTGGGCTATAAAGGAACTAGAGCACGGTCACATGACTTCACGTCACCACCGCTAAGCTAAAGGTGGCTAATGTTGGGTTATAAAGGAACTACAGCACGGTCACATGACTTCACGTCACCAACGCTAAACTAAAGGTGGCTAATGTTGGGCTATAAAGGAACTACAGCACGGTCACATGACTTCACGTCACCACCGCTAAGCTAAAGGTGGCTAATGTTGGGCTATAAAGGAACTGCAGCACGGTCACATGACTTCACGTCACCACCGCTAAGCTAATGGTGGCTAATGTAGGGCTATAAAAGAACTACAGCACGGTCACATGACTTCACGTCACCACCACTAAGCTAAAGGAGGCTAATGTTGGGCTATATAGGAACTACAGCACGGTCACATGACTTCACGTCTCCAACGCTAAGCTAAAGGAGGCTAATGTTGGGCTATAAAGGAAGTACAGCACGGTCACATGACTTCACGTCACCACCGCTAAACTAAAGGACGCTAATGTTGGGCTATAAATGAACTACAGCACTGTCACATGACTTCACGTCACCACCGCTAAGCTAAAGGTGGCTAATGTTGGGCTATAAAGGAACTGCAGCACGGTCACATGACTTCACGTCACCACCGCTAAGCTAAAGGAGGCTAATGTTGGGCTATAAATGAACTACAGCACTGTCACATGACTTCACGTCACCACCGCTAAGCTAAAGGTGGCTAATGTTGGGCGTGATGATGTTTATTCGTCACATTTAGAAACTTGTTTTCCAGCTTTCCATTAACCAGCTTGTATCTCTACTGTAAATACACCCTTGGGATAAACAGTTTTTACTTTAATGTTGTCTTAATTTATTTCATATTCCCACTGACAGAGCAGCCTCTGCAATGATGCGTTCAGTCTCCATTAAAGGCTTTATCTTCTACAGTGAGGAATGGCCTGAATATCAATACGAAATCTAAAAAACACAGTTCTGCAGAAACAAGTGTTCCTTTTATCTCTGCAGATTTAATTTTGGCACTCAGACCCAACCCCTCCTCATGTTCACGCTTATTAATTTCAATATCCTCTGAAAGACACAATACACTTTCCCCTGACTCACCAGGTCTCTTTTAATGTCTCAAGCCAAACGTGACTCCGACGCAGTGACCTTCCTGCAGAAAATGATGTCTTTCTTTTTGAGTAAAGAGAGGAGACCAAAACCTGAATCAATAGAAATAAATATCCATCAGATTATGAGGGATGTCTTTGTCGTGGCACATTAAGGCTGTGAAGCTTTAGCAGGAATACGGGACGGATTGTTTCCATTTTGTTCATGCACGGAGGCCAACAGGTGCAAACGCCCACAACTCTTCCATCAGTAGAAACAAGCTGCAGCTTCAGAAAGGATGCAGATAAAAACAGAAATGTTCCACAAGAAGAAAACATTCAGCAACTTGAGGAGACATGCGCAGCGTTTACTAAAAGCTGAAGAAGCTCAAAACACAACGGAGAGCAGGGGACACTAAAGAGTGACGTACACAGCTGGAGACCAGGGGACACTAAACACTAAAGAGTGACGCACACTGCTGGGAGACCAGGGGACACTAAAGAGTGACGCACACAGCTGGGAGACCAGGGGACACTAAAGAGTGACGCACACTGCTGGAGACCAGGGGACACTAAAGAGTGACGTACACAGCTGGGAGACCAGGGGACACTAAAGAGTGACGCACACAGCTGGGAGACCAGGGGACACTAAAGAGTGATGCACACAGCTGGGAGACCAGGGGACACTAAAGAGTGACGCACACAACTGGGAGACCAGGGGACACTAAAGACTGACGCACACAGCTGGACACCAGGGGACACTAAAGAGTGAAGCACACAGCTGGAGACCAGGGGACACTAAAGAGTGACGCACACAGCTGGGAGACCAGGGGACACTAAAGAGTGACGTACACAGCTGGAGACCAGGGGACACTAAAGAGTGATGCACGCAGCTGGAGACCAGGGGACACGAAAGAGTGACGCCCACAGCTGGAGACCAGGGGACACTAAAGAGTGACGCACACAGCTGGAAACCAGAGGACACTAAAGAGTGACGTACACAGCTGGAGACCAGGGGACACTAAAGAGTGATGCACACAGCTGGAGACCAGGGGACACTAAAGAGTGACGCACACAGCTGGGAGACCAGGGGACACTAAAGAGTGACGCACACAGCTGGAGACCAGGGGACACTAAAGAGTGACGCACACAGCTGGAGACCAGGGGACACTAAACACTAAAGAGTGACGCACACAGCTGGAAACCAGAGGACACTAAAGAGTGACGTACACAGCTGGAGACCAGGGGACACTAAAGAGTGATGCACACAGCTGGAGACCAGGGGACACTAAAGAGTGACGTACACAGCTGGGAGACCAGAGGACACTAAAGAGTGACGCACACTGCTGGAGACCAGGGGACACTAAAGAGTGACGTACACAGCTGGGAGACCAGGGGACACTAAAGAGTGACACACACAGCTGGGAGACCAGGGGATACTAAAGAGTGATGCACACAGCTGGGAGACCAGGGGACACTAAAGAGTGACGCACACAGCTGGGAGACCAGGGGACACTAAAGAGTGACGCACACAGCTGGAGACCAGGGGACACTAAAGAGTGACGCACACAGCTGGAAACCAGGAGAAACTAAAGAGTGACGTACACAGCTGGACACCAGGGGACACTAAAGAGTGACGCACACAGCTGGAGACCAGGGGACACTAAAAAGTGACGCACCGTAGAATATGGTAAAAAATGTAACCAACAGATCATGAATCTTCATTACTGACATGAAGTCTTCTGACTATGATCTAATATGCAAATGAGGCGTAAAGGAATGCTAACTTGTGTTGAATCGAGGAGAAATCTAGGACTCAAAAGCTGGTCAAATAAACTCCTCAGTCAACAAAGAAATCTCGTTTAGCATGTCATATCTCGTGTAGAAGTCACACCTGGGTCGTGCAGCAACAACAAACATCCACTCGATTCATTTCACCTGCACACTCTTTCTGAAATGACTTCCTGTCGGATGTCCGCTTCATCTCCATCCTTCAGAGCCTAACAAAAGCGCGCCTCTGTATGAAGACGATGCATCACTAAATAATAAAAGACGCTCGGATCATCAGGTGATGTCTGCAGAGGAATTATTCGTGTGACATTCAGGGAGCGCAGGAGTCTCAGCCGCTCTCATCTCTTTCTGATTGTTCATTTCACATTGGCTCGGACGCCACCTGGGGCCGAGGCGAGAAAACAAAGAGGGGCCGCTTCACTCTCAGACTCACCTCTGGGCATCGCCAATCTGCAGGGGTCGTGTCAGTCACACCCGCCTGCAGACCTGCGTCACCACGTTGCTCTGTTATGTTGTCAACATTTGTTGGGGGTGTTGGAGAAGAACTTTCCTTGAAGAAATGTAGGGGAAATCCTGAATGTCCTCCTCCAACATGAGAGCAGCATGCTAACCATAGAGATGCTAACAAAGGTATCAACTGTAGCTGTGAACATGACAGGATGTGTGATTACCTAGAAGAGCATCAGGACTGTTTGAGGCAGATGATAGCTATGTGATTAACATGATGATTCAGCCTCTATGGAGATAGACATCAAGCATGCTCATTTCTGACGTGGAGCTAATCTGAAGTAAACATTGAATACTGCTTTCTATTCCTCCATCTTGTGACTGTGTAACTCCCTCTCTTGGATATCAGCATGTGAAGGACACTGCTCAGGAACTAGTCTCTGTATGTGATGACTCCTTCCATTCTGGAGAGGATCACAGATACATGGATCCTGAGGATCACAGATACATGGATCCTGAGGATCACAGATACATGGATCCAGAGATTGAAGCTCGAGCCGATTTGCGAATTTGAGAAAGTCATAATTTTGTGATTTTTAGAAAAAGTCATAATTTTTTAGAATTTTTGAAAAAGTCATAATTTTGATATTTTGAGAAAAAGTCAGATTTTCAGAAAAATTCAGGATTTTTTTTAAAAGTCTGGGTTTGAAAAAATATCTGAATTTTGAGATCCTGAGACTGAAGCTGGGGACCAGGGAGAGTTTCCTCACTGGTCTAATTTAAAACGTAAATAAAATGAATAAATGAGAATGGTATCTGTGTTGTTGATCTGTAATATCACAGTGTTACGTTGATGTGTTTCTCCTTCTCGGTCCATGCACTACGCATTTCAGTGGTTTTGTGTTAGAAACAAAAAGCGACCAATCAGATGTTGTTCTGGGTCTCTGGGTAGAGTATCCTTTAACCAGGTATTCTATATCCTTGATAGAAGGCCCTGGCCCTCACACTGAATGAGAGCGTTTGATTGACAGTTTGATCAACCAATCATATATTGATTTGTAGCCAATGGGCGTGTTCTTTCAGAGTTCCCCTCGGTTCCAGGTGCTCTAGAAGGCCCGCTAGTTCACTGGAGAGAGACAGAGGGTCCAGATGAATGCGACGAAGCACTTCATGCCGTTGTATTGTTTTAACGTTGAAATGGAAACAGGTGAAGAGGATGTTGTTGCGGAGTTGTTGTCAGTACCCTTTACAAGACGACCATTCAGTGAGAAGACGGACATTATTACAGCGGGGGGGGGGGGGGGGGGG
Source organism: Pogonophryne albipinna (assembly GCA_028583405.1). Lineage (NCBI taxonomy): Eukaryota > Metazoa > Chordata > Actinopteri > Perciformes > Artedidraconidae > Pogonophryne > Pogonophryne albipinna. The sequence goes on along the minus strand of JAPTMU010000142.1, from coordinate 100,980 downwards.
TTTCTACAGAAGGTCCAGTTGTGATAGACATGGTTCTCCACTGCTGCCTCTGACAGCGCCTAAGGAGTCTGGCTCCTGAGTCCCAGACTTTCCCATCGGTTGGGTTTTAAATCTCTCCTTGGGCTGGTGATATGTGTCAACAACAAAGTCTATATGGCTTCTGCAGCGTTTGGTTCCTGCAGCTTTTAGTAAACGCTGCCATGTCTCCTCAAGCTGCTGAATGTTCTCTAAACGCTGCATGTGTTGTCAAGTTGCTGGAGACGTTTCTTCATGTGGAACCTTTGGGTTTTCATGTCTGTGTCGTTTCTGAAGCTGCCGTGAGTTTATTTTGGATTATAAAAAAATTGCAGATGTATTGAAAGTCTTTCTCCAGGTTTAAAAATAGACACTTTGTTATCTGACGTGTTCACTCCTCTCCCCCGTCTCCACTTGTTAGCTCTTGTCAGCCGACCTCCTTTATGAATCTGAGACGTTATTCATTAATAGAACCTCAGATATGTAAATGAGGGCTCCTGATGTTTCCGTGGATGTGAGCAGCGGCACTTATTCAGGCCTGACCGCTGAGAGCCGCACCATAACAAAGATGTTTTTAATAAAGCCGGAGACAATGGAGACGTCAGCTGCTAACGGGATGCGATAATGTCCCCACGGACGATTAGATGAGTCACCGGCTTTACCGCTCATCCTTTATTGAATCATTAGGAACAATCCACTTTTATGTCCCGTGAATAAACAGACAATAAACAGCCATGAGGCACGGAGGCATATCATCTTCCCAGCTGCTGAGGGGGGGGGGTTCACATGGACAGAATCATGAAGGATCTCCGGTCAGACAGAGAGGAAGCTTTCTGAATTAAATCAGCAGGTTAAACCTGATATGGAGTTAATGTCAGTTTGAGAGTATGAATAGTTTATCCATTAAAATCTAAGGAGGCCCACGGGTCCAAACGCTCTACAACGATCCAAAACATCTGGAGAACCACGCTGCAGCTTCAGGAAGGATGCAGACATAAAAACCCAAAGGTTCCACATGAAGAAACATCTTCAGCAACTTGACAACACATGCAGCGTTTAGAGAACATTCAGCAACTTGAGGAGACATGGCAGCGTTTACTAAAAGCTGCAGGAACCAAACGCTGAAGAAGCTCAAAACACAACGGAGACCAGGGGACACTAAAGAGTGACGCACACAGCTGAAGACCAGGGTACACTAAAGAGTGACGCACACAGCTGGGAGACCATGGGACACTAAAGAGTGACGCACACAGCTGAAGACCAGGGGACACTAAAGAGTGACGCACACAGCTGGGAGACCAGGGGACACTAAAGAGTGACGCACACAGCTGGGAGACCAGGGGACACTAAAGAGTGACGCACACAGATGGGAGACCAGGGGACACTAAAGAGTGACGCACACAGCTGGGAGACCAGGGGACACTAAAGAGTGACGCACACAGCTGGGAGACCATGGGACACTAAAGAGTGACGCACACAGCTGAAGACCAGGGGACACTAAAGAGTGACGCACACAGCTGAAGACCAGGGGACACTAAAGAGTGACGCACACAGCTGGGAGACCAGGGGACACTAAAGAGTGACGCACACAGATGGGAGACCAGGGGACACTAAAGAGTGACGCACACAGCTGGGAGACCAGGGGACACTAAAGAGTGACGCACACAGCTGGGAGACCAGGGGACACTAAAGAGTGACGCACACAGATGGGAGACCAGGGGACACTAAAGAGTGACGCACACAGCTGGGAGACCAGGGGACACTAAAGAGGGGGACACTAAAGAGTGACGCACACAGCTGGGAGACCAGGGGACCCTAAAGAGTGACGCACACAGCTGGGAGACCAGGGGACACTAAAGAGTGACGCACACAGCTGGGAGACCAGGGGACACTAAAGAGGGGGACACTAAAGAGTGACGCACACAGCTGGGAGACATCCAAACACGTGAAATAGGATTGTCCAAGGAGCACCTGAATGCACCATTGGCCTTTCCATTATTGTATTAATGTGATGTAATGAACCAGCAGTTTAGATAATGACATGTAGTGTGTCCCCCTATTGTGTCCCCCTATTGTGTCCCCCAACATCACAATCATAATCTCCCTTCCATTGATTCCTGTTTAATGAAAAGTTGACATACAGTTCAGTGTCTCTCAGTAAGGAGTTGCCATAAAGGCTTTGGCATCATTGTTATTGTGTGACGGTCGGATGTGTTCCCTGAGTGTTTGCCTGCAGGCACGGTTAGAAACCTGTGAAACAAACACACTGGGACTCTTTGAAGTGTTCATATTCACACACTCTGGTTACTGCGTTGTGTTCCTGCTCTGGACACATCGTCTGAGGATTTGACTTCAGATCAACATGTGTTTGATGGCGTTAGGAAAACTCCTAAGTGCTCGCTTTCCATCTGTGGCTTTTGTGTGAACAACTCATAATGAACACGGCTGTGAGGGGGGGGGGGGGGGGGGTTGGGGGTCTCTTTGTTTTATGAGACGCTGAATGTATATCAGTTTATTTGGTGCAATAAACATTTGTTAGCAAGGAGAAGGCGGCTGAGATTTTCTAAATGTATTCTTAACTTTTTAACTTCATAATTAACATTTTGACTTTTTAAACGTTCTGCTTTGTTCTCAAACTCCTTATAATTAAACTCTATTCTTAGAAATTCAACTTGATTCTCAATTATTGTTTTCTTTATTCTCAACCTTTTGACTTTTCGAAATGTCTGCTTCATTCTTACATTTTGTATTTATTCTCAACATTTCAGTTTCATTTTAAATATAAGCTGAGGTGGAAGCTGAGGTGGAAGCTGAGGTGGAAGCTGGGGTGGAAGCTGAGGTGGAAGCTGAGGTGGAAGCTGAGGTGGAAGCTGAGGTGGAAGCTGAGGTGGAAGCTGGGGTGGAAGCTGGGGTGGAAGCTGAGGTGGAAGCTGGGGTGGAAGCTGAGGTGGAAGCTGAGGTGGAAGCTGGGGTGGAAGCTGGGGTGGAAGCTGAGGTGGAAGCTGGGGTGGAAGCTGGGGTGGAAGCTGGGGTGGAAGCTGGGGTGGAAGCTGAGGTGGAAGCTGAGGTGGAAGCTGAGGTGGAAGCTGGGGTGGAAGCTGGGGTGGAAGCTGGGGTGGAAGCTGAGGTGGAAGCTGAGGTGGAAGCTGGGGTGGAAGCTGGGGTGGAAGCTGGGGTGGAAGCTGGGGTGGAAGCTGGGGTGGAAGCTGGGGTGGAAGCTGGGGTGGAAGCTGGGGTGGAAGCTGGGGTGGAAGCTGGGGTGGAAGCTGAGGTGGAAGCTGAGGTGGAAGCTGGGGTGGAAGCTGAGGTGGAAGCTGGGGTGGAAGCTGAGGTGGAAGCTGGGGTGGAAGCTGGGGTGGAAGCTGAGGTGGAAGCTGGGGTGGAAGCTGGGGTGGAAGCTGGGGTGGAAGCTGGGGTGGAAGCTGGGGTGGAAGCTGGGGTGGAGCTGAGGTGGAAGCTGAGGTGGAAGCTGGGGTGGAAGCTGGGGTGGAAGCTGGGGTGGAAGCTGGGATGGAAGCTGGAGTGGAAGCTGGGGTGGAAGCTGGGTGGAAGCTGGGGTGGAAGCTGGGTGGAAGCTGAGGTGGTAGCTGGGGTGGAAGCTGGAGTGGAAGCTGGGGTGGAAGCTGGGTGGAAGCTGGGGTGGAAGCTGAGGTGGTAGCTGGAGTGGAAGCTGGGGTGGAAGCTGAGGTGGTAGCTGGAATGGAAGCTGGGTGGAAGCTGGGGTGGAAGCTGGGGTGGAAGCTGGGGCGGAAGCTGGGCGGAAGCTGGGGTGGAAGCTGGGGTGGAAGCTGGGGTGGAAGCTGGGTGGAAGCTGGGGCGGAAGCTGTTAATGTATCATTGGTGCTCGAGTTGACTGCCTGAACTAGCTCGCAGGCTTCGCTCCATTTAATATAGCCTACCCATCTTCAACTTCAATTGAAATGTACTGAAATGAATAAAATCAGATGTTTTGCATGTTTTAGTTATCTAACCATCACTCAATGTTCTCAATGGAGTCGACTGTAGACGCCAAACTCAAACTATTCTGCTTACAGAATACTGAAATACCCGAAAAGTAAAGTGTAGGTTAAACCAGCTCGGGTCTACATTGGAGAGATCTCATACAATATAAACATTATGCTATTTGTTTAGCAGCTGTTGATGCTAAGACTGTCATGTTCCATAAACTGTAGACGGGGAATATTACCTGGCATGAAAACATCTGATTTTAGTTTTGCTTCAACACCTCAAAATACAGCAAATCCCTTTTTCGATGTGATTAAAAAATAAGAAGTATTTCCTCCCATGAAGCCACACATGCTAATTAGAAATCTGTAATGGAAAATAAAACCTTGTACAATCAATACGTTCGCTTCAATCATTATTCTGCAGATTCTCGTCCTGATGCACTCTGGGAAGCTTTGAATTGCTGTAATCAACTTCTCATTGATTTTTCACTCGCAGGCAAAAGCTATTGGCTAACATTACATCGGTATGGGCTCAGGAGATCTGACTGAGGTTGTTGTTGGTGTTGTTGTTTTTGTTGTCGCTGCACAGCTTATCGCTGGGCTGTTGTCGATCAGTGTGAATGTGATTAAGAGCTGCTGTGGTGGAGGAGCTGCTCCTAATTCAATGCATCAGAACTACTGTGTGTTTGGAAATGTAAGTCTCAATTTCAGAAATCTGTGAGTGTATAAACATACAGTGTGTAAATAACAGGAGGTGCGCACAAAACATCTGTTGTTTACTGAATATCTGAGCTGTGTCAAGCAAATACAAACAAGATGGAGTCCAGTCTGTACAGTAGAGTCATTACGTGGATTCATCTTCTCATTACAGACACATGCATTTCTTAACATTCGGTCTATATGCTGTCAAATGTATTATCTCTTGGATTTACACACGGCATCTATTGCAGGTCTGTCCGTCCTGGGAGAGGGATCCCTCCTCTGTTGCTCTCCCTGAGGTTTCTCCCATGTTCCCTGTAAACTGTGGGTTTTCTTCGGAAGTTTTTCCTTGTACGATGTGAGGGTCTAAGGACAGAGGGTCTAAGGACAGAGGGTCTGAGGACAGAGGGTCTAAGGACAGAGGGTCTAAGGACAGAGGGTCTAAGGACAGAGGGTCTGAGGACAGAGGGTCTAAGGACAGAGGGTCTGAGGACAGAGGGTGTGAGGACAGAGGGTCTGAGGACAGAGGGTCTAAGGACAGAGGGTCTAAGGACAGAGGGTCTGAGGACAGAGGGTCTGAGGACAGAGGGTCTAAGGACAGAGGGTCTAAGGACAGAGGGTCTAAGGACAAAGGGTCTGAGGACAGAGGGTAAGGACAGAGGGTCTAAGGACAGAGGGTCTGAGCACAGAGGGTCTAAGGACAGAGGGTCTGAGGACAGAGGGTAAGGACAGAGGGTCTAAGGACAGAGGGTCTGAGGACAGAGGGTCTAAGGACAGAGGGTCTGAGGATAGAGGGTCTGAGGACAGAGGGTCTAAGGACAGAGGGTCTGAGGACAGAGGGTCTAAGGACAGAGGGTCTGAGGACAGAGGGTCTAAGGACAGAGGGTCTAAGGACAGAGGGTCTAAGGACAGAGGGTGTCGTATTGTCATACTGATATTCTGTACAAACTGTGAAGTCCACTGAGACAAATGTAACATTTGTGATATTGGGCTATAAATAAACATTGATTGATTGATTGATTGATTGATTGATTGATTGATTGATTGATTGATTGATGGATTGATTGATTGATTGATTGATTGATTGATTGATTGATTGATTGATTGATTGATTGATTGATTGATTGATTAAGTTGAGAATAAAGTCACATTTTCAGTATTCTAACATTTGTATTCTGAAAAGTTGGACGTTTATTGTTGACATTTCAACTTATTTCCAAATGCAAACAGACGGGCTTCCTCCATTGTGTCATCACCGTTGGAAAAGTTAACTTATTTATCTATATATTTTTTTAAATCTCAAAATTCAGATTTTTTCTGACTTTTTTCTCCATATTTAGACTTTTTTCTGAAAATCTCAAAATTATGACTTTTTTCTCAAAACCTCAAAATTATAACGTTTCTGAAAACTCGACATTCCAACTGTTTTCTTTGGACTTTCTTAATTTTGACTTAATTCTCAAAATGTTCGACATGTTTACCCTAAACATTTTTTTTTTCCAAATGTCAACTTTATACTCAACAATGCGCCTTCTTTTCTCAAAATGCAAAAAAACGAGGGACTTAAAATATGTTGTTTCCTGCAGGAGTTTCTGACACAGCGACGTTCCTGATTGGCCCGTGGGTGTAAAGCCCGCCCACATTTGAGTAATGTCGTCATGACGCAGCAAATCTGGATCAGCTCCGTTTTTAGCTGTTCTGTCGTCATTTCCTGCGATCTCCTTCCTGCGAACTCCTTCCTGCGATCTCCTTCCTGCGAACTCCTTCCTGCGATCTCCTTCCTGCGATCTCCTTCCTGCGATCTCCTTCCTGCGATCTCCTTCCTGCGATCTCCTTCATGCGAACTCCTTCCTGCGATCTCCTTCCTGCGATCTCCTTCCTGCGATCTCCTTCCTGCGATCTCCTTCATGCGAACTCCTTCCTGCGATCTCCTTCCTGCGATCTCCTTCCTGCGATCTCCTTCCTGCGATCTCCTTCCTGCGAACTCCTTCCTGCGAACTCCTTCCTGCGATCTCCTTCCTGCGAACTCCTTCCTGCGATCTCCTTCCTGCGAACTCCTTCCTGCGATCTCCTTCCTGCGATCTCCTTCCTGCGATCTCCTTCCTGCGATCTCCTTCCTGCGAACTCCTTCCTGCGATCTCCATCCTGCGATCTCCTTCCTGCGATCTCCTTCCTGCGATCTCCTTCCTGCGAACTCCTTCCTGCGATCTCCTTCCTGCGATCTCCTTCCTGCGATCTCCTTCCTGCGAACTCCTTCCTGCGATCTCCGTCCTGCGAACTCCTTCCTGCAAACTCCTTCCTGCGATCTCCTTCCTGCGATCTCCTTCCTGCGAACTCCTTCCTGCGATCTCCTTCCTGCGAACTCCTTCCTGCGATCTCCTTCCTGCGATCTCCTTCCTGCGATCTCCTTCCTGCGATCTCCTTCCTGCGATCTCCTTCCTGCGATCTCCTTCCTGCGAACTCCTTCCTGCGATCTCCTTCCTGCGATCTCCTTCCTGCGAACTCCTTCCTGCGATCTCCTTCCTGCGAACTCCTTCCTGCGATCTCCTTCCTGCGAACTCCTTCCTGCGATCTCCTTCCTGCGATCTCCTTCCTGCGAACTCCTTCCTGCGATCTCCTTCCTGCGAACTCCTTCCTGCGAACTCCTTCCTGCGAACTCCTTCCTGCGAACTCCTTCCTGCGATCTCCTTCCTGCGATCTCCTTCCTGCGAACTCCTTCCTGCGAACTCCTTCCTGCGATCTCCGTCCTGCGATCTCCTTCCTGCGAACTCCTTCCTGCGAACTCCGTCCTGCGATCTCGTTCCTGCAGTCAGTCAGAATGAATGAAGGAATGGGCGTTTCTTTGACTATTTATAGGCAAATGGGCGTTACGTGAAGCCCGCAAAAGCTGACCGTATTTCGAGCTGATTGTGATTTATAAAGGGAAAGCGGCGTAGGACGTGCGTGCGCAGTGTTTTATAAATCGGAATATTTTTCTGCGTATTTACTTGCTTTGTCCTACGTAAACCACCTTCCCACGTGAATCCTATCTTTATAAATGAGGCCCCTGATCATTATTCTTTAGAGTCATTGCGTGCCTATTGATTTGAACACGATCCGTGTATCCATCATTTCCTGGTCTTCTCTAAAGAAGAGGGACCAATGGAAACGTTGTCATGTTGCCGTTGTTCAGCATGGAAACATTCATTAGCTAACAATGACATTATTGTTCTATTAATATAAAGGGAGGTCAGGTACTCTTTAAAACAGCTGCTATTTATGGGTACTTTTTACTGAAGGACATTTCAAAGCCCTCTTTACTTTGACTTGAGTAAAGAAGTTTAGTCAGTACTTCTACTTTCACCAGAGTATTTTTAAACACGAGTATCTGTACTTCTACTTGAGTGAAGGATGTGTACTCTTGCCCTCTCTGGTCTACTTCCTCTCAGTGAAGTGATGCCTTAAGGGTTTATACGTCAGACTCTCACTCTGAACGGCTCCCAGGATACTTAGATCTGATTGTGTCTGTTGATAAATGAGACCTCACCAAGCTCCGGGTCATTTGTCTCTTTTTCAATTTGCTCGCCGTGTTCTCCTCGATGTGAAGGTACCCGTAATATTGACCGCAAGAACCATGTTGTGTTGCGTACAGGCTTCTGTTGTCTCAATACAGCGTCTGCACGAGGGTGAGGGGAACAGGGGTTGAACAAGATTGGCAATCTGTGATGTGTGGAGCAGAGAGAGAGGTCTTAAAGCCAGGCGTCGGATCAATAGCAGGGTCTAATATGTCAATGATAAAACACCAACAGGAGCATTGTGTTCACGCTCCAATAACACACTTCATGGTCAGTGAGAAACACAGCTCAGTTCATACTCTCATCTCAGTGAAAGCCTGCAGACTCTCTGGCTTTTATGAAGTCCTGACCCCACTCTAGTCTAGCTTTGTGGACCCTGAAATGTTGATTAGCCCAAAGTGTTATGTTAGAAATGTACAGTAGGGTCTCCAGGACATAGAAACGGCCGGATGCTAACCTGCATATGTTGAGCAATTAGCACATGTTGTGTTAATTAGCATTTTTTTCCTCAAAAAAGGCATATCTGGACTCTCAGTGAACTGATGTTGTACTGCCATGAGTAGTGTTGGGCTATTAGATAGAGAGAGCACAAGGTGGAAATGATAACCTCTACTGTGGACGTCTTTGTTCACATTGATAGGCAATTTGCCCAATTAGCACAACTTGCATTAATTAGCATTTTTCAGGATAAAAAATGGCAGTTTTACCCAGAAAGTGGCCATATTTATACTCTTGGTCGACTGAGTTTGACTTCCACGAGTAGTAAAGAGCACAACATGAACATTATTACCTCTACTGTGTATTTTTGTTTTCAAATAATAGGCAATTTGTGCAATCCGAATCCTAAAAATCTTCAAAATCATCCCAAAATGAATAGAAATCAAGTACAAATATTGCAATTTTCTTGTTAAAACTGCAATGTTTGAATATGAAAATGTCAGAAATGGACCCAGCATCCTCAATGACCCCCAACATCACTCTAACACTGTCCAAATCAAACAAAGCCACTTCTATACATAATACTAAATAATGCTAATTAACGCAACTTATGCTAACTGTGCAAATTGCCCAACACAATAAATAAACACAATGGAATATCAGATTCATAAAAGCCATGCATCTGAGATAGTTTCAAAACAACGTTGTAAATACAGAAGGTGCTAAAACAAAGTAAAAGACTTCTGGAAAGGCAGCTGGAAAAAGGAATGTTTTTAGCCTCGATTTAAAAGAACTAAAATCTGGTCATGTTTTCTGGAAGTTTGTTATATTTTTGGGGGGCATAAAAACTAAAAGCAGCTACGGCGTGTTTGGTTCTGAGCCGGTTAGCTCCCGGCAGTTTCTATGTGCTGGAGACCCTACTGTACATTTCTAACATTAAACTTTAGGGTACTCAACATTTCGGGGTTCACTCCAACACTCTATGAGCTGAAAACCAGACTTCCCAGTTTCCCTCCGCGGCTGAGAGATGTTTTCTCTCACTGATCGTGATGTTATGTTACATGTTTGTTGTTTGTTTCTCATGTGTCTTGATGTTTGTCTGTTGGTGTTACACATGGAGCTGCTACGATGCAAGGAGCATTTCAGACTTGATCTGACCATTAAAGTCATATCGTATCCAGAGATGGCAAAAGTACACACATCCTTTACTCAAGAAGAAGTACAGATACTCCTGTTTGAAAATACTCTGGTGAAAGTAGAAGTACTGACTAAACGTCTTTACTCAAGTCAAAGTAAAGAGGCTTTGAAATGTACTTCAGTAAAAAGTACCCATAACTAGCAGCTGTTTTAAAGAGTACCTGACCTCCCTTTATATTAATAGAACAATAATATCATTGTTAGCTAATGAATGTTTCCATGCTGAACAACGGCAACATGACAACGTTTCCATTGGTCCCTCTTCTTTAGAGAAGACCAGGAAATGATGGATACACGGATCGTGTTCAAATCAATAGGCACGCAATGACTCTAAAGAATAATGATCACGCCACCAAACACACATTCAGACTAAAGGAACCAGCTGTTTGGGAAATGAGAGAAGTAGAAAGTTCAGGTATTTGGGTTCAACATGTAAGAAGTAGAAAGTACAGGTATTTGTGTTCAACATGTAAGAAGTAGAAAGTACAGGTATTTGGGTTCAACATGTAAGAAGTAGAAAGTACAGGTATTTGGGTTCAACATCTAAGAAGTAGAAAGTACAGGTATTTGAGTTCAACATGTGAGAAGTAGAAAGTACAGGTATTTGTGTTCAACATCTAAGAAGTAGAAAGTACAGGTATTTGTGTTCAACATGTGAGAAGTAGAAAGTACAGGTATTTGGGTTCAACATGTAAGAAGTAGAAAGTACAGGTATTTGGGTTCAACATGTAAGAAGTAGAAAGTACAGGTATTTGTGTTCAACATGTGAGAAGTAGAAAGTACAGGTATTTGAGTTCAACATGTAAGAAGTAGAAAGTACAGGTATTTGGGTTCAACATGTAAGAAGTAGAAAGTACAGGTATTTGAGTTCAACATGTAAGAAGTAGAAAGTACAGGTATTTGTGTTCAACATGTAAGAAGTAGAAAGTACAGGTATTTGTGTTCAACATGTAAGAAGTAGAAAGTACAGGTATTTGAGTTCAACATGTAAGAAGTAGAAAGTACAGGTATTTGTGTTCAACATGTAAGAAGTAGAAAGTACAGGTATTTGTGTTCAACATGTGAGAAGTAGAAAGTACAGGTATTTGGGTTCAAAATGTAAGAAGTAGAAAGTACAGGTATTTGAGTTCAACATGTAAGAAGTAGAAAGTACAGGTATTTGGGTTCAACATGTGAGAAGTAGAAAGTACAGGTATTTGTGTTCAACATGTAAGAAGTAGAAAGTACAGGTATTTGGGTTCAACATGTAAGAAGTAGAAAGTACAGGTATTTGAGTTCAACATGTAAGAAGTAGAAAGTAAAAAGTGGTCAGAAAAATAAGTAGTGGAGTAAAGTACTGACACCAGAAACATGTACTTACAGTAACGAAGTATTTGTACTCCACTACTTCGCTCCTCTGCTCGTATCGTATCTCAGGTGATGGATCCTCCGTGACAACATGCTGGAGTTGTTGGGGTCAGATTGTAATGAATGGGGTCTCTGGGTCTCTCAGCTGCTCCGCCAGCTGGACCTCCCGGGGCAACGGCCTCTACAGGACACGAAGCTTTTTATACCCGGGAAACAGAGGAGCTGTCAGGTCCAAAGTTAACGTTCAGTCACCTCTACGAGACAGGAGGGTCGCCACGGGAACAGATGTGGTTCAGAAAGTACAGTATAGTGAATGAGGCGATATTGATTAAAAAACACATAGCAGGCACATTTATAAAGTATCTGTTGTTGTTCTCTCTCTGCTCCTGAGATTGGAAGATACTTCCCCAAAAGCCCATTTTGTGCGATATTGTCTGGAAGATAATCAAAATACACGATTCTTCAGGCTTTATCTTGTCCAACACAGCAAGAAATCCTAAAGCAACACCGTGTAACTTCCACCTTAAAATAAAAGGGTTTTGAAGCTTCACTGACATCTTGTCTCTCAGATTACCTGCTCTTGAAGCGTTGCTAAGGAGGTCATACCATCTCAAGCCAGAAGTGTGTAAGGATTTATAAGTAGGTAGGAAGTTGGTAGATATAAAAAATGTAGGTAGGGAGCAGGTGAGTAGGTAGACAGGTATAAAGAAGGAAGGTTAGTAAGTAAATAAGTGAGAAGGAAGGGAAATAGGTAGGTCAGGTATGTAAACAATTGGTAGGTAAGTAATGTTCCAGGAAAAAGTAGCTGGGTATTTAGGTAAGTTGAAAACATATATTAGAAGGTTAGTATGTAAGTAAGAAGGTAGGTTAAAGGGCGGGAAGGCAGGAAGGCAACACGGTTTATTAGAAAGGTAGGCTATTAAGTATGTAGGTAGGTAAGTAAGCAGATAATTAAGAAGGTAGGCAAATAGAAGGAAGTATGTAGGTAGACAGGTACGAAGAAGGAAGGTAAGTAAGTAAGTAGGAAGGAACTAGGTAGGTGGTTATGAAGCAGGTAGGTGAGTAAGTTGGAAGATAAAAAGGTGGGTAGGTACAAAGTTAACAGGGTTAGTAGAAAGGTAGGTCATTAGGTAAATAGGTAGGTAGGAGGTAGAGAGGTACATAGACATGTAGGTTTGACGGTAAGTTAGAAAATAGGTAGGGAAGTGGGAAGCAGGTGGGTTACATTGTACAGGTAGTAGTAGGATTGTATCTAGGTAGGTAGAAAAGTAAGGTAAGAAGATACAGTAAGGTGGTAGGAAGGAAGTTGGTAGGAAGGTTCATAAGTAAGTAGATGTTATAATTTGAGTAGGACAGTAGATAAATAGGAAGGTAGTAGTAGTAGTTAGACTCTAAGCCCCCAAAGTCAACGTGTTGATGTGTCCTTGAGCAACACACTTAATCCCCAGTAGCTCCTGCAGCCTCTGAATGGATGTGTGTGAATGACTTGTATTAATGCAGTCCATTTCCCATTCACAGAGCAAACATGTGGGTGTTCAGCCTGTCAGCTGCTGTTTAAGGAAGCAGGGTAAGTGGACGAGGTGTCAGGACGCCATCCTCTGTTATCCTTTCATTATGTATCTGTGTTATCCTCCACACTTCCTCCACTGAAGGCAAAACACTGCTCGTGTTCCACCAGTTGTTGTTTCCTCACGGGAATACGTTGCCAGGAAACAACAAGCTTGAATATCGGACCTTCAATTTGTTGCCTGAGTGTTTCTATTTACTTCACAGCACTTGTCTGTCGAAAGGAATACCGTGCAATTTATTTTGTTATCCAGACTGAAACCAAGCAGCTATCATTCTGATTCAAGATTAACCAGATTTCTCATTGGATAATCATCGACTCGAACCTCTGATACTCTTTGGTCGTAATGTAATTAGATGGGTAAGATAACGAGGAAGGTATGTAGGTAGGTAGGTAGGTAGGTAGGTAGGTAGGTAGGTAGGTAGGTAGGTAGGTAGGAAAGTACATGGGTAGGTAGAGAGAAGTAGGAAGCTAAGGGAGGGTTGGAAGAAAGATAAGTTGATAGGTAGGTAGGTAGGTAGGTAGGTAGGTAGGTAGGTAGGTAGGTAGGTAGGTAGGTAGGTAGGTAGGTAGGTAGGTAGGTAGGTAGGTAGGTAGGTAGGTAGGTAGGTAGGTAGGTAGGTAGGTAGGTAGGTAGGTAGGTAGGTAGGTAGGTAGGTAGGTAGGAAGGAAGGAAGGTAGGTAGGAAGGAAGGAAGGAAGGAAGGAAGGAAGAGAATAGGAGGTTGTTAGGCAGCGAGCTTTTGATGGAGCCATATCTTGGATTGATTTTGATATTCAGACTGAAATCAATCTGGTTCTAAGTGATCTGATGTCTCTCCATGGTAACCCCTGACTACCGCTCAGCACTCTCTTGCCGGCCCACCTTTATTCTACCTCCCAGTGGTCTGCTTCCTGCACTTTGAACACAACGTCTGAAGCCAGATTGTGGGAGAAATATGAGGCGGCGCGGGGCCATCCATCATCAGGAATACAGAGAGCCCTATCTTGTATGTTAGACCTCACGCTCGTGTATTTATCAGCTGAGCGTGATTCATGGAGCGGCTGGAGCTCCTGCTCTCAGCCAAGACGATGCAGAGCAAAAAGATGTGCTTTCAGTGTTTCCTGTGGCCTCCCCCACTGTGCTCATGAAAGTGAGTTTATATCAGTGATGTGTTTAAGGACACATCAGAAACGTAGGACAGCAGAGAGATGCCACAGTGTTTAAAAACTACTTTCCATACCCTTCTCTAAGAGGCTCCAGGAACTTCCATTTGAGGACATCTGGGAGAAATGTAAAGCGTGTATTAGTTTATTCATCTAGCACCTTTCAACACGAGGCAATTCAAAGTGCTTCACACAAAGGAAATGACATCTAAAAACAGTCATTAAAAAGCAAAGATAATAAAATAAACATTAAAAGAAAAAATGCATGAATAAAAGTTACAGTGCAGTTTAAGATGCGAATAGTTCAATTAAAAGCAGCGGCATTTACCTCGAAACGCCCCTCTTTTGTTTAACCGTTTGAATCGTTTAATTAATGACCTATCCTGTCACCGTGTTGTATTGAGAAGAAAGCACCCCATGTCCTTGTGTGCTTATTGTGGTTGCTTTGTTAAGAACAAGAAAAAAGATGGACTATTTAACTGCACGAAAACCAACAGTGATGTGTGTGTGTAGGTGTGTGTGTATGAGTGCGTATTGTAAATGTTTTATTTATTATCATGACTTGCTCTCATCTGTATTCAGTGATGTCATCTATCGTAAATATGTACAATGGAATAACAATGTTGTGGTATTTGTATTCTTGCTTTTAGGATGTTTCTCACCATCTGGCAAAGGGACTATCGGTGAAAACTAGCCTTTTGGCTCATTCCAGTACTTTTACATGTTTTTAATATGTTGATTAATACACTGTCCCTTGTTTTAAATCAATCAATTCAATTAAAAAAAAATGCTGCTCTAAAAACAAGTAAAACAATCATGAAAACAAGCTGTTTTCACCTGAAATAAGTTTTCACCTGAAATAAGATCTGCCGATAGAACAAGTGAACATTAGCTTGGTGAGATTTCTTGGACATTTAGATCAGATTATTGTGAACTATATTTCACCAGAATCAGGACATGTTGTTTCAAAATAAGCCGCAAACGCTCAAAGGTTTTCTGTGTTCTGATGTTAGTTTGTGATTTTCTAATAAAGGTGTGTTTCCTCTGAGATACAACTCAAAATAAGATGATTTGACTGAACAAGATGATGCTTTGTCTAAAAGCAAGAGCCTCTCTCACTGCAGTGTCACTCCTGAAGTCATCATGTCTGATATCAGGAGTAGAGACACATTGTAGACATTAGACTGAGAGGGCGGGATTTAGAGTTGTTGTAGTGTACATATGTATACTGTGTACACGGAAGTTGAAATGCGATCAAAAACCACTAAAGAAAGCTACTTTCTGCACGATTGGATCCCGATGCTATATTCCTTTTATTTATAAAACCTTCACACCTATCTGTCATCGAGCTTTATGTCAACAGCGAAATCTGTTGTGCGACATCGCCCCTCAAACGTTCCCATTATAACGTTTTCTTAATCTGCTTCATGCTTCTGGAACGCTTCCTGACGTTACAAAAGCAATTATAAGTCTGAGCTGCCGGAGCTGAGGGTCATGGAGAGATAACACAAAGAGGAAGCAGAAAAATAAAGTGTAATAACAATGTGTTGAGCATTTACACCACCAGCAGACGCAGAGTATCAATTCAGGCCTGTTTCATTCATAACCCTTTCAGACAGGGGTCGGCAACAGGCGGGCCGCGGTCCGGACCCAGACGCCGGCCTATACGGACCCGGGCCTATAATCAATACCAGTGGCGGCCGGCCCACAGGGGCGCTAGGGGCGCCGCCCCCCCTCTTCCCACATGTTTGACTGTCATTCAAAATTAAAAATAAATAATAAAATATATTATAAAAAAAAAATATTTGTTTATTTTTATTTTTAATGAACAAGGTAAATATTATATAGTTGGTATCAGTAAAATGTATAATCTATAATAAAATCTCGTTTAAAATTGTTTTACGATGTCTAAAGTTACTGATAAGTCACAGTTTCCTGCCTGGCCGCAGCGTGTGTCATTACCCTCTCTCGTCCGGGCGGTAGAAAGGAGCCCTCAGCCAGAGCAGCAGCAGCCAACAAGCTGACTGTTGCTATCTGTATGCTATGCCGCCGAAACATAATTTCAGTCAATCAGCGTCGTCAGATCTGATGCTCAAAGGGCGCCCTGTCAGCGCCCTGGCCTGTGTGTCTGTGAGTTGTTTAGACTCGTATCCAAGGTGACGCTACAGTAGTTGTCGAGGATGGCTGCGTCTGCAGGTGGAGACTCCCGTGCTAGTGGATCGCCGGAGCTGTAGATTAACATGTACATGCTTATTGTAGTTGTAAGTGTCTGTAGCACCATGGAGCTTATGTGTGGGCTGGACCTGTGTTTTACAGGAGAGGAGTGAGCAGAGGGTCGAGTTGTCGATTCTTGTTCAGTTTTCATCTTCCTCACCCTCTCAGACTTTGAGTTGCGCGCGCTGCTAAAGAGACGCGCTACCATGGTGTTAGAGTTTATTGAAGGATAAATAATGTATTTTCATAATGTGTTTTGATAAATATGTTTACATCATGTGTTCTCAGATGTGGTACAGGAGACTCGTGGTCAGAGAAGAGGAACAGACTATAGTCTGTTCCTTGGACCATACACACACACACACATCCATATGACTGCGAGTCACAAGATTCCCATATGACAACTAAGGCGTTGGTCATAGCCACTTCCTCATGCATGTGATATACATTGTATTTCTGAATAAAAAGGCTGCACGGAGAGAAGGCAGTAGGATTTGGTTAGGAGTGGACATTGCATGTCACTCGCCGATCCTCCTTGCTGCAAGTAAACTTAAATCTCGAGTCCTGTCATCTCTGTTCACTGGATCTGGTATATTGAACCGAGCGGGGGTTTTACCCTTACAAAGTAATATAGATACCTCACACATGGAAACCAAACAAGGGTGTAGCTGTATTAAAGTCCGAGTGGAAACAGTCCTGAGTAAATCGGATTTTGTCAGAAATCGGGAGAAATGTAGGAGAAATATGACCCCGGGAGGAAACCGGGAGAGGGCAATGAAATCGGGAGACTCCCGCGAAAATCGGGAGGGTTGGCAAGTATGGGCGCACACACACACACACACACACACACACACACACACACACACACACACACACACACACACACACACACACACACCACACACACACACACACACACACACACACACACATAATGTTCGTATTTAGTCTCCTGATTTTAAATGGGAATGAAATCATTTGAGTGTTCCCAAAGCACCAGTGTTCTGCAGTTTGTGTGGGCCTACTGTTGCACAGTTTGGAAGATTCATAGCTAACACTGAAGATGATGGATTATCTCATATTTTTAAGCCTCAATTTGTCCTCAACGTCAAAGTCATAGATGTAAAGCACGCAGCCTTACGTCACAGCCAGTTTGTTCCCTGATGTGTTCTTGGGGAGAAACAGGTGTTTGTGTTTAGCAGGTGGTGAGATGGGGCAGAAAAGAGGGAAATCCTCCGGTAGGAAGACCAGCGTGTGGTCATAACAACAGAGCGTATGAGATCTGTCTGTGTCTCAGCACCATGGAGTCGGCTGTTTTCTGATCATTGTTTTCAGATGTTTGTCGAGCCTTGGTTGAATAAAGTGAACGTGACGGCGCAGGCTGCGTCCCAGAGGGAATGACTTGCCTCTCGCCCTCTCAGCTCACTGAGCGCTGAACGCTGTGTGAGCACAAAGGACTGAAGGAAGACTCCTCTATGCACAGAGTCTGTTATCACCACCGCTTCTGGACTCCTTTCATCGGAGGAGGGAAGTATGTGGAGTACCAATACTTCGTTACTGAACTTAATGATCAATCATTACAAAACATGTCATATATATTATTCTGAAATGGACCAATCTGAGTACTTCTACTTTTATTCAAGTACAAGATCTGAGTACTTCTACTTTTACTCAAGTACAAGACCTGAGTACTTCTACTTTTACTCAAGTACAATATCTGAGTACTTCTACTTTTACTCAAGCACAAGATCTGAGTACTTCTACTTTTACTCAAGTACAAGACCTGAGTACTTCTACTTTTACTCAAGTACAATATCTGAGTACTTCTACTTTTACTCAAGTACAAGATCTGAGTACTTCTACTTTTACTCAAGTACACGATCTGAGTACTTCTACTTTTACTCAAGTACAATATCTGAGTACTTCTACTTTTACTCAAGTACACGATCTGAGTACTTCTACTTTTACTCAAGTACAACATCTGAGTACTTCTACTTTAACTCAAGTACACGATCTGAGTACTTCTACTTTTACTCAAGTACAACATCTGAGTACTTCTACTTTAACTCAAGTATAAGACCTGAGTACTTCTACTTTTACTCAATTACAAGATCTGAGTACTTCTACTTTTACTCAAGTACACGATCTGAGTACTTCTACTTTTACTCAAGTACACGATCTGAGTACTTCTACTTTTACTCAAGTACACGATCTGAGTACTTCTACTTTTACTCAAGTACACGATCTGAGTACTTCTACTTTTACTCAAGTACAAGATCTGAGTACTTCTACTTTTACTCAAGTACACGATCTGAGTACTTCTACTTTTACTCAAGTACACGATCTGAGTACTTCTACTTTTACTCAAGTACAAGATCTGAGTACTTCTACTTTTACTCAAGTACACAATCTGAGTACTTCTACTTTTACTCAAGTACAATATCTGAGTACTTCTACTTTTACTCAAGTACACGATCTGAGTACTTCTACTTTTACTCAAGTACAACATCTGAGTACTTCTACTTTAACTCAAGTACACAATCTGAGTACTTCTACTTTTACTCAAGTACAACATCTGAGTACTTCTACTTTTACTCAAGTACACAATCTGAGTACTTCTACTTTTACTCAAGTACACGATCTGAGTACTTCTACTTTTACTCAAGTACAACATCTGAGTACTTCTACTTTTACTCAAGTACAACATCTGAGTACTTCTACTTTAACTCAAGTACACAATCTGAGTACTTCTACTTTTACTCAAGTACACGATCTGAGTACTTCTACTTTTACTCAAGTACAACATCTGAGTACTTCTACTTTTACTCAAGTACAACATCTGAGTACTTCTACTTTTACTCAAGTACACGACCTGAGTACTTCTACTTTTACTCAATTACAAGATCTGAGTACTTCTACTTTTACTCAAGTACACGATCTGAGTACTTCTACTTTTACTCAAGTACAAGATCTGAGTACTTCTACTTTTACTCATGTACACGTTCTGAGTACTTCTACTTTTACTCAAGTACACGATCTGAGTACTTCTACTTTTACTCAAGTACAAGATCTGAGTACTTCTACTTTTACTTCTACTTTTACTCAAGTACACGATCTGAGTACTTCTACTTTTACTCAAGTACACGATCTGAGTACTTCTACTTTTACTCAAGTACAAGATCTGAGTACTTCTACTTTTACTCAAGTACAAGATCTGAGTACTTCTACTTTTACTCAAGTACACGATCTGAGTACTTCTACTTTTACTCATGTACAAGATCTGAGTACTTCTACTTTTACTCAAGTACAAGATCTGAGTACTTCTACTTTTACTCAAGTACACGATCTGAGTACTTCTACTGTTACTCAAGTACTAGATCTGAGTACTTCTACTTTTACTCAATTACAAGATCTGAGTACTTCTACTTTTACTCAAGTACACGATCTGAGTACTTCTACTTTTACTCAATTACAAGATCTGAGTACTTCTATTTTACTCAAGTACACGATCTGAGTACTTCTACTTTTACTCAAGTACTAGATCTGAGTACTTCTACTTTTACTCAAGTACAAGATCTGAGTACTTCTACTGTTACTCAAGTACATGATCTGAGTACTTCTACTTTTACTCAAGTACAAGATCTGAGTACTTCTACTGTTACTCAAGTACAAGATCTGAGTACTTCTACTTTTACTCAAGTACACGATCTGAGTACTTCTACTGTTTCTCAAGTACTAGATCTGAGTACTTCTACTTTTACTCAAGTACAAGATCTGAGTACTTCTACTGTTACTCAAGTACTAGATCTGAGTACTTCTACTTTTACTCAATTACAAGATCTGAGTACTTCTACTTTTACTCAAGTACACAATCTGAGTACTTCTACTTTTACTCAAGTACAAGATCTGAATACTTCTGCTTTCACTCAAGTACACGATCTGAGCACTTCTACTTTTACTCAAGTACAAGATCTGAGTACTTCTACTTTTACTCAAGTACACGATCTGAGTTCTTCTACTTTTACTCAAGTACATGATCTGAGTACTTCTACTTTTACTCAAGTACAAGATCTGAGTACTTCTACTGTTACTCAAGTACAAGATCTGAGTACTTCTACTTTTACTCAAGTACAAGATCTGAGTACTTCTACTGTTACTCAAGTACTAGATCTGAGTACTTCTACTTTTACTCAATTACAAGATCTGAGTACTTCTACTTTTACTCAAGTACACAATCTGAGTACTTCTACTTTTACTCAAGTACAAGATCTGAGTACTTCTGCTTTCACTCAAGTACACGATCTGAGTACTTCTACTTTTACTCAAGTACAAGATCTGAATACTTCTACTTTTACTCAATTACAAGATCTGAGTACTTCTACTTTTACTCAAGTTCACGATCTGAGTACTTCTACTTTTACTCAATTACAAGATCTGAATACTTCTACTTTTACTCAATTACAAGATCTGAGTACTTCTACTTTTACTCAAGTACACGATCTGAGTACTTCTACTTTTACTCAAGTACAAGATCTGAGTACTTCTACTTTTACTCAAGTTCACGATCTGAGTACTTCTACTTTTACTCAAGTACACGATCTGAGTACTTCTACTTTTACTCATGTACACGATCTGAGTACTTCTACTTTTACTCAAGTACAAGATCTGAGTACTTCTACTTTTACTCAAGTTCACGATCTGAGTACTTCTACTTTTACTCAAGTTCACGATCTGAGTACTTCTACTTTTACTCAAGTACACGATCTGAGTACTTCTACTTTTACTCAAGTACACGATCTGAGTACTTCTACTTTTACTCAAGTACACGATCTGAGTACTTCTACTTTTACTCATGTACACGATCTGAGTACTTCTCACACCTCTGAAATGCACCACCTCCAACATGTGTTTCCAGCCGAGTACACGAACCACAAAAAACCCAATTGCAGGTTTTTAGGAACAATTAGTACCCGACTGGCGACTGCACAGCATTCTGATCATTTGTCCCACAAATTGAGGCGATGTCCAGCATTTGATTGACAGTCTGAAACTTGGCTTTCATCCAATGGCTGTTTAGAAACCAAGAGAGGTCACCATTAGGTGTCAGATGTCAACCAATCAACAAAGACCTGAGATGTATGGACCTAAGGCGATGGAGAGATCTGTTTAAACGTGCTTGGAGGTGAATACGCTTTGAGGCGACAGTGAAGGAAATAAGCATTTGATCCCTTGCAGATTGTGTAAGTTTGCCCACTTACAAAAAGCAGTCTATAATTGTAATGGTTTATTTTAACAGTTCATTTAATCCGTGTTTCCAGCTGTATTTAAATGAGCCAACTGCTAGGACTGTCTTAGGGAAGACAGCTTTTAGATGCGCAGCTCCTCTGTCTTGGAACAGTCTGCAAATGAAATGGAAACTGAACAATCTGGTGCCACTAAATGTTTTTAAAGCTCGGTTGGATGCTAGTCAATCGGAAGCTGTTGGTACCTGTTTATGTGGATCATTATGTAAATGATGCTGTATGATGTCCTTTTGTTGTTCTGTTATGTTTTTATGTTTCATGTGGAACTACTTGAGCAGGTCTCCCTTGAAAAAGAGATCAATGATCTCAATGGAATTCATCTGTCTAAATAAAGGTTTGAAATGAAATGTAGTGAAAAGAACATCAGCTTCTTTTCACTTTTCCATCACGTTTTTAGCTGCATCGTTCCAACCTTAAATCTTTGTGTTTTTTTTGTTTGCATTCGATATTGAAAGTTGCTTTCCCGTCAAACTGAATACATAGAATCGTGAAGGTGAGGGTTTGATGCAGATAACCATTGCATTGCAAATAGGAATATTATATATTTGTTAAAGCACTTATAGTGTCGTTACTTTAGGAATGATGCATAACTGATTCATTGTAAAACCTTGAGTACCAGGTCTACAAATAACGCCTAGCGTCTCTATATTTGAGAATCACTGCTCTAAAGCTTTGGGAAACCAACCTCAAAGTAAATCAGTATGACATGTAAACCTTTTCTTGAACTCCCCATTCCTTTAGCCTGTCCTCATTGGGACGTAAAAAGAGAGGCTCATGAAAGCCTCCCTGAGGACAGAGCTGTGTTTTAGAGACGGGTTGGCTGACAGACGCTGCAGCGAGGATGAAACAGGGAAAGCAGCAACGCCTGCAGGACTGGGTTTAACTCAGAACAGATGGTATGAATGTGCACAGGTATTCCAATTCCTCCAGTAAAGAAATCTAATTTCCAGAGGTGGGTTTCTGCTTTTATTGCGTGCAGATCAATAAAGGTAGCGGTGCAGTGTTTACTGGATTCGCTCACAAATATTAGGTATGAACAGCGTTATGTGATGAATATAGAGCAGGCCTCGAGGCTGGCGTTTTAATAATACGGGAAATAATGTCTGGAAGTCGGAATGAGGGGCCTTGGAAAATCTGTTTAGTGTTCGCAGTGTTTTCATCTCTGAGAAGGTGCTCGAGTACACACACATTACCTCCATCTGATCTCTGATCACTCAGGTCAGAGTACAAATACACACATTACCTCCATCTGAGCTCTGATCACTCAGGTCAGAGTACAAATACACACATTACCTCCATCTGAGCTCTGATCACTCAGGTCAGAGTACAAATACACACATTACCTCCATCTGAGCTCTGATCACTCAGGTCAGAGTACAAATACACACATTACCTCCATCCGAGCTCTGATCACTCAGGTCAGAGTACAAATACACACATTACCTCCATCTGAGCTCTGATCACTCAGGTCAGAGTACAAATACACACATTACCTCCATCTGAGCTCTGATCACTCAGGTCAGAGTACAAATACACACATTACCTCCATCTGAGCTCTGATCACTCAGGTCAGAGTACAAATACACACATTACCTCCATCTGAGCTCTGATCACTCAGGTTAGAGTACAAATACACACATTATCTCCATCTGAGCTCTGATCACTCAGGTCAGAGTACAAATACACACATTACCTCCATCTGAGCTCTGATCACTCAGGTCAGAGTACAAATACACACATTACCTCCATCCGAGCTCTGATCACTCAGGTCAGAGTACAAATACACACATTACCTCCATCTGAGCTCTGATCACTCAGGTCAGAGTACAAATACACACATTACCTCCATCTGAGCTCTGATCACTCAGGTCAGAGTACAAATACACACATTACCTCCATCTGAGCTCTGATCACTCAGGTCAGAGTACAAATACACACATTACCTCCATCTGAGCTCTGATCACTCAGGTCAGAGTACAAATACACACATTACCTCCATCTGAGCTCTGATCACTCAGGTCAGAGTACAAATACACACATTACCTCCATCTGAGCTCTGATCACTCAGGTCAGAGTACAAATACACACATTACCTCCATCTGATCTCTGATCACTCAGGTCAGAGTACAAATACACACATTACCTCCATCTGATCTCTGATCACTCAGGTCAGAGTACAAATACACACATTACCTCCATCTGAGCTCTGATCACTCAGCTCAGAGTACAAATACACACATTACCTCCATCTGATCTCTTATCACTCAGGTCAGAGTACAAATACACACATTACCTCCATCTGAGCTCTGATCACTCAGGTCAGAGTACAAATACACACATTACCTCCATCTGAGCTCTGATCACTCAGGTCAGAGTACAAATACACACATTACCTCCATCTGAGCTCTGATCACTCAGGTCAGAGTACAAATACACACATTACCTCCATCTGAGCTCTGATCACTCAGGTCAGAGTACAAATACACACATTACCTCCATCTGAGCTCTGATCACTCAGGTCAGAGTACAAATACACACATTACCTCCATCTGAGCTCTGATCACTCAGGTCAGAGTACAAATACACACATTACCTCCATCTGAGCTCTGATCACTCAGGTCAGAGTACAAATACACACATTACCTCCATCTGAGCTCTGATCACTCAGGTCAGAGTACAAATACACACATTACCTCCATCTGAGCTCTGATCACTCAGGTCAGAGTACAAATACACACATTACCTCCATCTGAGCTCTGATCACTCAGGTCAGAGTACAAATACACACATTACCTCCATCTGATCTCTTATCACTCAGGTCAGAGTACAAATACACACATTACCTCCATCTGAGCTCTGATCACTCAGGTCAGAGTACAAATACACACATTACCTCCATCCGAGCTCTGATCACTCAGGTCAGAGTACAAATACACACATTACCTCCATCTGAGCTCTGATCACTCAGGTCAGAGTACAAATACACACATTACCTCCATCTGAGCTCTGATCACTCAGGTCAGAGTACAAATACACACATTACCTCCATCTGAGCTCTGATCACTCAGGTCAGAGTACAAATACACACATTACCTCCATCTGAGCTCTGATCACTCAGGTCAGAGTACAAATACACACATTACCTCCATCTGAGCTCTGATCACTCAGGTCAGAGTACAAATACACACATTACCTCCATCTGAGCTCTGATCACTCAGGTCAGAGTACAAATACACACATTACCTCCATCTGAGCTCTGATCACTCAGGTCAGAGTACAAATACACACATTACCTCCATCTGAGCTCTGATCACTCAGGTCAGAGTACAAATACACACATTACCTCCATCCGAGCTCTGATCACTCAGGTCAGAGTACAAATACACACATTACCTCCATCTGAGCTCTGATCACTCAGGTCAGAGTACAAATACACACATTACCTCCATCTGAGCTCTGATCACTCAGGTCAGAGTACAAATACACACATTACCTCCATCTGAGCTCTGATCACTCAGGTCAGAGTACAAATACACACATTACCTCCATCTGAGCTCTGATCACTCAGGTCAGAGTACAAATACACACATTACCTCCATCCGAGCTCTGATCACTCAGGTCAGAGTACAAATACACACATTACCTCCATCTGAGCTCTGATCACTCAGGTTAGAGTACAAATACACACATTACCTCCATCCGAGCTCTGATCACTCAGGTCAGAGTACAAATACACACATTACCTCCATCCGAGCTCTTATCACTCAGGTCAGAGTACAAATACACACATTACCTCCATCTGAGCTCTGATCACTCAGGTCAGAGTACAAATACACACATTACCTCCATCTGAGCTCTGATCACTCAGGTCAGAGTACAAATACACACATTACCTCCATCTGAGCTCTGATCACTCAGGTCAGAGTACAAATACACACATTACCTCCATCTGAGCTCTGATCACTCAGGTCAGAGTACAAATACACACATTACCTCCATCTGAGCTCTGATCACTCAGGTCAGAGTACAAATACACACATCCTCTCCATCTGAGCTCTGATCACTCAGGTTAGAGTACAAATACACACATTACCTCCATCTGAGCTCTTATCACTCAGGTCAGAGTACAAATACACACATTACCTCCATCTGAGCTCTGATCACTCAGGTCAGAGTACAAATACACACATTACCTCCATCTGAGCTCTGATCACTTAGGTCAGAGTACAAATACACACATTACCTCCATCTGAGCTCTGATCACTCAGGTCAGAGTACAAATACACACATCCTCTCCATCTGAGCTCTGATCACTCAGGTCAGAGTACAAATACACACATTACCTCCATCCGAGCTCTGATCACTCAGGTCAGAGTACAAATACACACATTACCTCCATCCGAGCTCTGATCACTCAGGTCAGAGTACAAATACACACATTACCTCCATCTGAGCTCTGATCACTCAGGTTAGAGTACAAATACACACATTACCTCCATCTGAGCTCTGATCACTCAGGTCAGAGTACAAATACACACATTACCTCCATCTGAGCTCTGATCACTCAGGTCAGAGTACAAATACACACATTACCTCCATCTGAGCTCTGATCACTCAGGTCAGAGTACAAATACACACATTACCTCCATCCGAGCTCTGATCACTCAGGTTAGAGTACAAATACACACATTACCTCCATCTGAGCTCTGATCACTCAGGTCAGAGTACAAATACACACATTACCTCCATCTGAGCTCTGATCACTCAGGTCAGAGTACAAATACACACATTACCTCCATCTGAGCTCTGATCACTCAGGTCAGAGTACAAATACAGGCAAAGTACTCCAAATAAAATGTAGGCATAACAGGTCGTTTAAGCAAATAAGGCTGACCAATGCTGTTAATGTGAAAACAAGCATATGTCCAGTGTAGTACACATTATACAGAGGGTGATCCCAGTATAAATACTACCATACGGGTATATGAAGTACACATTATACACAGTATAAATACTACCATACGAGGATATGAAGTACACATTATAAATACTACCATACGGGTATATGAAGTACACATTATAAATACTACCATACGAGGATATTTAGTACAATAATAACTAATAACTGTAGCTGACAAATGAAGTGTAAAAAAGGACGTTTCCCTGAGAGATGTGTAGAAGTACAAGAGGAATACTGATCTTTGTATATTTCAGGATGTTCCTAATAAGCCTCCATCAGGTGCTGTTTTATAACAGCAGCGCTGCTGTGTCAACGTGATCCACCTCTCTATGTTCGATAACACCTTTACACCAACAGCTCAAATATGTATCTTCCTTTCTGCACCAAAGACAGTAAAGCTCATGAATAATTCAAACCCTCTTCCGTCCCATTTTCTCTGGATTCAATCCCCGCCTGCAGATCGTTGTTTGTCTTTATCACCGTCTCCTAAAAAAACAATAATAACGTTTTCAGGGTAGAAACTAAATCAAAAACAGATTTCCCGGCTTCATTTGCATAATCCGTTTGGCACTTAAAACGAAGAAGAAAATGCTTCTCCACCACCTGCATTGGCGATAAATCCATAAAACATACGAGTAGTGCGGAGCGGGAAGTAAATCAAGTTGTTAACCAGATCAGGTTTTTCTGTGAGCTGGTGTCGGTCGTCTGTCCCCAGAGGAACTCCACCTTCATATTCTAATTCTCCTTTCACTCGTCTGTCAGCGGCGCCTTCATCAGAAACTAATCTGAGCTT
Source organism: Pogonophryne albipinna (assembly GCA_028583405.1). NCBI lineage: Eukaryota > Metazoa > Chordata > Actinopteri > Perciformes > Artedidraconidae > Pogonophryne > Pogonophryne albipinna. Next base: position 73,801 of record JAPTMU010000142.1, on the reverse strand, counting down.
TATTGGCCTGCCAGAAGGAATTTATACATTACTATTAGATTAGAGCGCTGGCAGCTGTACGACTAATGTACTCTGTCACAGAGTATTATAATGAACTGGGGAGGAGAGAAGTAATCATCCTTTACTCAGGTAGAAGACGTACACATCCTTTACTCAGGTACAAGTACACATCCTTTACTCAGGTAAAAGTACACACTAGGGTTGTACCCGAATATTCGTTCGTTGGAGTAGGCTACTATTCGGGTTTCAATTTCGTTATTTGGATATTCGTATTTTATTTTTTCGTTTTTTTTGGCAGCCGCACTACACTGTGGCTGCCAAATGGAATTGATTGAAATCTCCAATATCAGTAAGAGCTTGTGCCTCTTCGGGGGGTGCTAACACTTAACCATTGTAGTGCCGAGAAATAGGAGTCGGAGGCGGTGCATCGAAGGTGCAAAAGGGAACTTTAATGAGGAGCAGCAAAGGACATGTTGTCGGGTCGCAGCCCGGGAAGACAAGAGAAAGCGAAAGGAAGGAGGACACAGTATATACCCCGGAGGTACAGTAAGCAATGGTGTCCGTGCGGAACAATACCCCTAACCTGTAGTTCCTTGATTGAATTATGTAACCCAGTGTATTAATAAGTGATCACTACACAAGCCCCCCTCACAATTCAACCATGGACACAATCCCCGCGTCCGGGAGGAAGCACCACAGGGGCCGAGGAGGGTGAGGCCGAGGGCCGGAACGGGCCGTCGTAAGGGGGCCGCAGTAGGCGTCGTGGCGAATGAAGAAAACATCCGCCAGCCGTAGAAAGCAGGGCCGCTATGCTGCGACGTGGGGACGGCGTGAACATCCCGGTGGCCCCCAGCAGGGAGGAGCGCTGCCCGGCCGCAGGCGAAGGCACAGCGGCGGCGGGCATGAAGTCCTCGGGAGGAAGGAGCTGTGTCCCCGGGGGGCAGGAGGAGTATCCCCGGGAGGAAGGAGCCGTGGACAGGGGAGAGGCCAGACGGGATCAGACAGGGCGCCGTCCGAAGCCGCCGTCGAGGCTAACCGTGAGCCGCGGTAAGAGGAGAGGCCAGGCAGGGTCCAGAAGCGGGCCACCCGCGGGCCGATGAAGGCATGAGCGACGTCCAAAACCGTAGAGTCGAGGCGAGACGGGGTCCAGAAGTCCTCAGCCATTCTGTGGGGGGCGCACCGAGCATCAGTCCATGCGCACGATGCAGCCACGGACGTCTCCAAAAATCTCCGGCATTTCGAGAAAAACTGCGTTTTTTGCCATGTTCGGTTCAGTCTCTGATACTTCGCCAGACATCATGTCAGGGTCACCAATATAGTGCCGAGAAATAGGAGACGGAGGCGGTGCATCGAAGGTGAAAAAGGGAACTTTAATAAGGAGCAGCAAAGGACATGTTGTCGGGTCGCAGCCCGGGAAGACAAGAGAAAGCGAAAGGAAGGAGGACACAGTATATACCCCGGAGGTACAGTAAGCAATAGTGTCCGTGCGGAACAATACCCCCAACCTGTAGTTCCTTGATTGAATTATGTAACCCAGTGTATTAATAAGTGATCACTACACCATAAATGTTATCGTTTACTTTTTCCGTCTTTATATGTAGATATGACTTTTCTCCGTTAATCTCCGTCACATTGTTTCCATAGCAACAACAACTTCAACAACTTCTCCTTCAAAATAAAAGCATGTCCATAAAAAATAGGAAGCCAAGCCAAATTACACTTAATTAAGACATATATACAACTGCAACGAAAGTAACAAACACAATGCAATATCCTTTTCAATTTCAAAGAACGCAAATTGGGTTACATTAACAAATAACTCTAAAACAACAATACTGTAGAATAACAAAATGAATGCCGTGAATACACCGACATACACGTGTTGAAGCGGTTCGCTGCTGATTACTACGCATCCCACCCCCCCCCCGAATATCCGAATATTCGCTGCTGATTACTACCGAATATCCGGAGCATGAAAAATGGTATTCGGGACAGCCCTAGTACACATCCTTTACTCAAGAAGTACAGATACTCGTGTTTGAAAATACTCTGGTGAAAGTAGAAGTACTGACTAAACTTCTTTACTCAAGTCAAAGTAAAGAGGCTTTGAAGTGTACTTCAGTAAAAAGTACCCATAACTAGCAGCTGCTTTAAAGAGTACCTGACCTCCCTTTATATTAATAGAACAATAATGTCATTGTTAGCTAATGAATGTTTCCATGCTGAACAACGGCAACATGACAACGTTTCCATTGGTCCCTCTTCTTTAGAGAAGACCAGGAAATGATGGATACACGGATCGTGTTCAAATCAATAGGCACGCAATGACTCTAAAGAATAATGATCACGCCACCAAACACACATTCAAACTAAAGGAACCAGCTGTTTGGGAAATGAGAGAAGTAGAAAGTACAGGTATTTGAGTTCAACATGTAAGAAGTAGAAAGTACAGGTATTTGGGTTCAACATGTAAGAAGTAGAAAGTACAGGTATTTGGGTTCAACATGTAAGAAGTAGAAAGTACAGGTATTTGGGTTCAACATGTAAGAAGTAGAAAGTACAGGTATTTGGGTTCAACATGTAAGAAGTAGAAAGTACAGGTATTTGGGTTCAACATGTAAGAAGTAGAAAGTACAGGTATTTGTGTTCAACATCTAAGAAGTAGAAAGTACAGGTATTTGGGTTCAAAGTGTAAGAAGTAGAAAGTACAGGTATTTGGGTTCAAAGTGTAAGAAGTAGAAAGTACAGGTATTTGTGTTCAAAATGTAAGAAAAGTAGTCAGAAAAATAAGTAGTGGAGTAAAGTATTGATACCAGAAAAATGTACTTAAAGTGTCTTGGGGTCGGGAGGGCTGATAATTTATTCAGGCAAATGACTCAGACCTACTAACTGACCTAACAGAAGTTATTGAGTCTATGTAAGTTTACTGCTTGGCTCAGATCCACCAACGTCAGCAAGATCTCACCTCTATTAACTCCTGAAGAACCAGGTTCAATTAACTGCTGTTTCAATTCAGACGACTTTCTTAAATCTGTTTCAGCGATCCCGAAGGATTTTGATATCAGTATGAGGTGTGACCCTACCTAAGTGTGAGTGTGGCAGGGTGCAATCTTACCTTTGAAGCAGGAGAGGAGAGCGCAGATGTCTAAGTTATCCCAATCCAAAAGGTGGGATCAGTTTATTTGAAGAAAAATTGGTCCACACTTATACAGGGTTTTACCTTCTCTCGTTACAATATGACAATAATATAAAACATATCAGGCGGTGGTCATTTTCTAATATGCAACCTTAATTCATAGTTTAGACATTAAAGTCTTGCGACAGAATCCAGAGGAATCTCCTCACGTACCGAAGGTGCTAATATTCACACCTAGAGCCTGACAGCATTCAGAGGCAAATGGTCAGTAGGATCTAACAGTTTCAAACTTTCATCCAACCATTCACTCAGCATTCAACCCACAGAAATGTAAGCAATATCTACCAAGTCTGAGAGAACCTCACCGAGGGGAAACCCAGCTCTCAGGGAGAGAGCTTACCGGGAGAGAGTATACCAGGGGAACCCCCCCCCCCCCTCTCTCTGAGCTTGCTCCCTCTCCACCAGTGTCTTTATGCTCAACAACAGGACAGAAAAACCTAAAGACCCCTCCTCCATACCCATATTTGTGGAAACTGGGCATGGCCTCTGATGTACAGGACTGGACATGACCGGACATATTCTATTGGCTATGGCATAAGACACACCTTCCCATGTTTGTGTAAAAAGGACATGACCCCTGCTTTGCAGGACTGGAGAATATTATTCTCGGCTATGACATAACCACCTTTTCGAGGCCTCAGTCTTTCTCCTTAAGTCAGGAGGCCCGCTCCCGGTGTACTGCTGTGAGGGGAGAGGGAAGAAACTGCCTCCCCTCCCTTATCAGTGACACCCATGAATCATAATAGGCCTCAATCTCAATTGTACAAACCACTTGTGTTTTGTTTATACTGTAAATATAGACAATCATAAAATATGGATCATTTTCATTGTGGGTTATACTAGAATATATTTGATTATATTAACTTTTGTTGTAAGTATTCAACCTAATATGGAGATCTCAACAAGTGTTCTCAAAGCTGGTGAAGGTGCAGCTAGTCTGAATGGCTTTGTAGACTGCAGGGTAGCTTGTGGATTTACTCCAGGTGGAACTAAAGTCTGATTTAACACTTGGTTATATTTCATCATTCATCCAGATCTGTGAAGTAACTAAAGGTATTAATACATGTAGTGGAGGAAAAGTATACAGGACCATAAAATATAGTAACCTCAAAATTGTACTTAAGTATAGTACTTGAGTAAATGTACTGAGTTACTTCCCACCTCTGGTGCATTATTGAAAAAAGATTGAGGCACGTTTCTCTGGACGTAACGTGGCAGGAGCATAAAATGATAACCATTTTTTTCCATTTCCATCGACACGCTCTCATTGTCTCTGTATCATCGCGGTGTCACATCGCTGCTGATGGGATACTGCCTTCAATCAAATGTATTTTGTACTTGTGCACTCACGCTGAGAGTGAGCATTTGTATTCATACATATTCAATGCAGAGGGGAGCTTGTGCTGCTCGTGCACCGTAATGTATTCAGGGAAGACAGAGCACGGCATGATTACCTTCCTATGTTTCAGGATGGTTCCACAATCACTGCTGGAAAACTGTCCTCGAGGCATATTCCAACGTGTGCATAATTAGGACATTTTCAGGGTGCATGCTTCCTCCACAATCATCATATTATACTGGGCAGTTTTCCTATTTGCATTTTCCTCTATAGTCAGCGTTTTTCACGGAGAAGATGGAGTGACGGGATCCTGCAGACGGAGAGCAGAAGCTGTGGGAATTCAACCAACAACCCGACATCCTTCACAAAGAAACATGAGAGTAGCATGATAACAAAGGTATCCCAACTGTAGCTGTGAACAGGACAGGATGTGTGATTACCTAGAAGAGCATCAGGACTGTTTGAGGCAGATGATAGCTATGTGATTAACATGATGATTCAGCCTCTATGGAGAGAGACATCAAGCATGCTCATTTCTGACGTGGAGCTAATCTGAAGTAAACATTGAATACTGCTTTCTATTCCTCCATCTTGTGACTGTGTAACTCCCTCTCTTGGATATCAGCATGTGAAGGACACTGCTCAGGAACTAGTTGATGCTCTGTATGTGATGACTCCTTCCATTCTGGAGAGGATCACAGATCCACGTGTAACCGCGGCAGCGCACACGGCCTAAAGTTTAGCTGTTCTACTGATCAAAGTTGCCCTCTGACTCAACTTGATCAAACAGCAAAAACTCCACAGATTCAATTGAAAGAAAACACGATACAGTTGGCAGTCAACAAAAAGGCTTAAGACAAGGATTTTCTCCCAAGAGTATTAGTGTTTTTACTATTTCAATGAATTGATGTACTATTGTGCTTTGTGTCTTTTGTTGAGGGATCCAGCCCCCCTGACGTGAGTGGCAGCCTTGGGAGTTGGAATTCAGCTGTGTTAGGCCCTCACGTGCACTTCACTGCCCCTTAAGTGTGTGTGTGTTTAGTTAATTTTGCACTTTTCTTAATTTATCATTTTCTTTTCAGTTGCTGTGTCTGTACAGGGCACGTGTGAGTGGCGGTGAGTAGTATTCAGATTTGACCTGCTTGTTTCTCCCTCCCAACAGTAACTGTCTGCGCTCATTTAGTCGGTTTTTATACGCTGGATACCATTTTAAATAGTAGATGAATTCCTAATAAATTGTTGTTGTTTTTTTACTGGTTAAAATATTGTTTGTAAATGTGTCTATATGATAATAAATGTCATACTCTTGGGAGAAAATCCTTGTCTTAAGCCTTTTTGTTGACTGCCAACTGTATCGTGTTTTCTTTAAATTGAATCTGTGGAGTTTTTGCTGTTTGATCAAGTTGAGTCAGAGGGCAACTTTGATCAGGAGAACAGCTAAACTTTAGGCCGTGTGCGCGGCCGCGGTTACACGTGGATCCTGAGATTGAAGCTCAAGCCGGAGACCAGTGATTATCAACATTTTGAGAAAAAGTCAGAATCTTTTGAAAAAAAACAACAAATTCTCTTTTTTGTTTTGACTACTTCCGTTCTTGAGAGGATGATAAATACGTGGATCCTGAGATTGAAGCTCAAGCCGGGGAGCAGGGATTATTAACATTTTTCAGGCTAAAATCTCTGTGTTTCTCCCCCCTCCCGCTTCTTGCCTGAAACGCCTCCATTGGACTCCTTTATATTTTAACTTCCAGTACATAGTGACGTGGAACTCTCGCGCTCCTATTGGCTAGCACTCCAACACTCTCTAAGGGGTTGACCAGTTAAAGAAATGTTAAATAACAAATGAATAAAAAAATCTAATTTGTTGAATTTTAAATGATTTGAAGTTGGATTCTTATTCAATACAAAACGTCCCCATCCTTTCCAGAAGACGTGCCATGCATTTCCAGTGAGAGCAACAGAAGCCTTTGTTGTGATGCAGACACAAAAAACGGATTCTCTCTGAACAGTTTTGTTGTTATGAAGCATCGTATCTGAGGGGAATCCACTGGGGCTGGATACGCTGAAAATGTATGCTTATGGTACTATCAGAGGTGGGAAGTATTGGAGTACAAATACTTTGTTACTGTACTTAAGTACATTTCTCTGGTATCAGTACTTTACTCCACTACTTATTTTTCTGACGACTTTTTAGTTTGACTTCTCATTTTGAACCCAAATACCTGTACTTTCTACTTCTTACATGTTGAACCCAAATACCTGTACTTTCTACTTCTTACATGTTGAACCCAAATACCTGTACTTTCTACTTCTTACATGTTGAACACAAATACCTGTACTTTCTACTTCTTACATGTTGAACTCAAATACCTGTACTTTCTACTTCTTACATGTTGAACTCAAATACCTGTACTTTCTACTTCTTACATGTTGAACTCAAATACCTGTACTTTCTACTTCTTACATGTTGAACACAAATACCTGTACTTTCTACTTCTCACATGTTGAACTCAAATACCTGTACTTTCTACTTCTTACATGTTGAACTCAAATACCTGTACTTTCTACTTCTTACATGTTGAACACAAATACCTGTACTTTCTACTTCTCACATGTTGACACCAAATACCTGTACTTTCTACTTCTTACATGTTGAACACAAATACCTGTACTTTTCTACTTCTTACATGTTGAACCTCAAATACCTGTACTTTCTACTTCTTACATGTTGAACCCAAATACCTGTACTTTCTACTTCTTCACATGTTGAACACAAATACCTGTACTTTCTACTTCTTCACATGTTGAACACAAATACCGTACTTTCTACTTCTTACATGTTGAACCCAAATACCTGTACTTTCTACTTCTCTACATGTTGAAACCCAAATACCTGTACTTTCTACTTCTTACATGTTGAACCCCAAATACCTGTACTTTCTACTTCTTACATGTTGAACACAAATACTGTACTTCTACTTCTTACATGTTGAACCCAAATACCTGTACTTTCTACTTCTACATGTTGAACTCAAATACCTGTACTTTCTACTCTTAATGTTGAACACAAATACTGTACTTTCTACTTCTTACATGTTGAACCAAATACCTGTACTTTCTACTTCTTACATGTTGAACACAAATACCTAGTACTTTCTACTTCTTACATGTTGAACCCAAATACCTGTACTTTCTACTTCTTACATGTTGAACCAAATACCTGTACTTTCTACTTCTTACATGTTGAACCCAAATACCTGTACTTTCTACTTCTTACATGTTGAACCTCAAATACCTGTACTTTCTACTTCTTACATGTTGAACTCAAATACCTGTACTTTCTACTTCTTACATGTTGAACACAAATACCTGTACTTTCTACTTCTTACATGTTGAACTCAAATACCTGTACTTTCTACTTCTTACATGTTGAACTCAAATACCTGTACTTTCTACTTCTTACATGTTGAACACAAATACCTGTACTTTCTACTTCTTACATGTTGAACACAAATACCTGTACTTTCTACTTCTTACATGTTGAACACCAAATACCTGTACTTTCTACTTCTTACATGTTGAACTCAAATACCTGTACTTTCTACTTCTTACATGTTGAACCCAAATACCTGTACTTTCTACTTCTTACATGTTGAACTCAAATACCTGTACTTTCTACTTCTACATGTTGAACTCAAATACCTGTACTTTCTACTTCTTACATGTTGAACTCAAATACCTGTACTTTCTACTTCTTACATGTTGAACACAAATACCTGTACTTTCTACTTCTTACATGTTGAACACAAATACCTGTACTTTCTACTTCTTACATGTTGAACACAAATACCTGTACTTTCTACTTCTTACATGTTGAACACAAATACCTGTACTTTCTACTTCTTACATGTTGAACACAAATACCTGTACTTTCTACTTCTTACATGTTGAACTCAAATACCTGAACTTTCTACTTCTACATGTTGAACACAAATACCTGTACTTTCTACTTCTTACATGTTGAACCAAATACCTGTACTTTCTACTTCTTACATGTTGAACCAAATACCTGTACTTTCTACTTCTTACATGTTGAACACAAATACCTGTACTTTCTACTTCTTACATGTTGAACCAAATACCTGTACTTTCTACTTCTTACATGTTGAACCAAATACCTGTACTTTCTACTTCTTACATGTTGAACCAAATACCTGTACTTTCTACTTCTCACATGTTGAACCAAATACCTGTACTTTCTACTTTACATGTTGAACACAAATACCTGTACTTTCTACTTCTTACATGTTGAACCAAATACCTGTACTTTCTACTTCTCACATGTTGAACCAAATACCTGTACTTTCTACTTCTTACATGTTGAACCAAATACCTGTACTTTCTACTTCTTACATGTTGAACCAAATACCTGTACTTTCTACTTCTTACATGTTGAACACAAATACCTGTACTTTCTACTTCTTACATGTTGAACCCAAATACCTGTACTTTCTACTTCTTACATGTTGAACCAAATACCTGTACTTTCTACTTCTTACATGTTGAACCAAATACCTGTACTTTCTACTTCTTACATGTTGAACCAAATACCTGTACTTTCTACTTCTTACATGTTGAACACAAATACCTGTACTTTCTACTTCTTACATGTTGAACCAAATACCTGTACTTTCTACTTCTTACATGTTGAACCAAATACCTGTACTTTCTACTTCTTACATGTTGAACCAAATACCTGTACTTTCTACTTCTTACATGTTGAACCAAATACCTGTACTTTCTACTTCTTACATGTTGAACCCAAATACCTGTACTTTCTACTTCTTACATGTTGAACCAAATACCTGTACTTTCTACTTCTTACATGTTGAACTCAAATACCTGTACTTTCTACTTCTTACATGTTGAACCAAATACCTGTACTTTCTACTTCTTACATGTTGAACACAAATACCTGTACTTTCTACTTCTTACATGTTGAACCAAATACCTGTACTTTCTACTTCTTACATGTTGAACCAAATACCTGTACTTTCTACTTCTTACATGTTGAACCAAATACCTGTACTTTCTACTTCTTACATGTTGAACACAAATACCTGTACTTTCTACTTCTTACATGTTGAACACAAATACCTGTACTTTCTACTTCTTACATGTTGAACTCAAATACCTGTACTTTCTACTTCTTACATGTTGAACTCAAATACCTGTACTTTCTACTTCTTACATGTTGAACAAATACCTGTACTTTCTACTTCTTACATGTTGAACTCAAATACCTGTACTTTCTACTTCTTACATGTTGAACCAAATACCTGTACTTTCTACTTCTTACATGTTGAACTCAAATACCTGTACTTTCTACTTCTTACATGTTGAACACAAATACCTGTACTTTCTACTTCTTACATGTTGAACCAAATACCTGTACTTTCTACTTCTTACATGTTGAACACAAATACCTGTACTTTCTACTTCTTACATGTTGAACTCAAATACCTGTACTTTCTACTTCTTACATGTTGAACTCAAATACCTGTACTTTCTACTTCTTACATGTTGAACCAAATACCTGTACTTTCTACTTCTTACATGTTGAACACAAATACCTGTACTTTCTACTTCTTACATGTTGAACACAAATACCTGTACTTTCTACTTCTTACATGTTGAACACAAATACCTGTACTTTCTACTTCTTACATGTTGAACCAAATACCTGTACTTTCTACTTCTTACATGTTGAACACAAATACCTGTACTTTCTACTTCTTACATGTTGAACCAAATACCTGTACTTTCTACTTCTTACATGTTGAACAAATACCTGTACTTTCTACTTCTTACATGTTGAACCAAATACCTGTACTTTCTACTTCTTACATGTTGAACCAAATACCTGTACTTTCTACTTCTTACATGTTGAACTCAAATACCTGTACTTTCTACTTCTTACATGTTGAACCAAATACCTGTACTTTCTACTTCTTACATGTTGAACTCAAATACCTGTACTTTCTACTTCTTACATGTTGAACCAAATACCTGTACTTTCTACTTCTTACATGTTGAACACAAATACCTGTACTTTCTACTTCTTACATGTTGAACTCAAATACCTGTACTTTCTACTTCTTACATGTTGAACTCAAATACCTGTACTTTCTACTTCTACATGTTGAACTCAAATACCTGTACTTTCTACTTCTTACATGTTGAACACAAATACCTGTACTTTCTACTTCTTACATGTTGAACACAAATACCTGTACTTTCTACTTCTTACATGTTGAACTCAAATACCTGTACTTTCTACTTCTTACATGTTGAACACAAATACCTGTACTTTCTACTTCTCACATGTTGAACTCAAATACCTGTACTTTCTACTTCTCACATGTTGAACACAAATACCTGTACTTTCTACTTCTTACATGTTGAACTCAAATACCTGTACTTTCTACTTCTTACATGTTGAACCCAAATACCTGTACTTTCTACTTCTTACATGTTGAACTCAAATACCTGTACTTTCTACTTCTTACATGTTGAACCAAATACCTGTACTTTCTACTTCTTACATGTTGAACACAAATACCTGTACTTTCTACTTCTCACATGTTGAACAAATACCTGTACTTTCTACTTCTCACATGTTGAACACAAATACCTGTACTTTCTACTTCTTACATGTTGAACTCAAATACCTGTACTTTCTACTTCTTACATGTTGAACCCAAATACCTGTACTTTCTACTTACTCACATGTTGAACTCAAATACCTACTTTCTACTTCTTACATGTTGAACCCAAATACCTGTACTTTCTACTTCTTACATGTTGAACACAAATACCTGTACTTTCTACTTCTTACATGTTGAACCAAATACCTGTACTTTCTACTTTACATGTTGAACACAAATACCTGTACTTTCTACTTCTCACATGTTGAACTCAAATACCTGTACTTTCTACTTCTTACATGTTGAACCAAATACCTGTACTTTCTACTCTTACATGTTGAACCAAATACCTGTACTTTCTACTTCTACATGTTGAACCCAAATACCTGTACTTTCTACTTCTTACATGTTGAACCAAATACCTGTACTTTCTACTTCTTACATGTTGAACCCAAATACCTGTACTTTCTACTTCTTACATGTTGAACCAAATACCTGTACTTTCTACTTCTTACATGTTGAACCAAATACCTGTACTTTCTACTTCTACATGTTGAACCAAATACCTGTACTTTCTACTTCTTACATGTTGAACCCAAATACCTGTACTTTCTACTTCTTACATGTTGAACCCAAATACCTGTACTTTCTACTTCTCACATGTTGAACCCAAATACCTGTACTTTCTACTTCTTACATGTTGAACCCAAATACCTGTACTTTCTACTTCTTACATGTTGAACCCAAATACCTGTACTTTCTACTTCTTACATGTTGAACCCAAATACCTGTACTTTCTACTTCTTACATTTGAACCAAATACCTGTACTTTCTACTTCTTACATGTTGAACCCAAATACCTGTACTTTCTACTTCTTACATGTTGAACCAAATACCTGTACTTTCTACTTCTTACATGTTGAACCAAATACCTGTACTTTCTACTTCTTACATTTTGAACCAAATACCTGTACTTTCTACTTCTTACATGTTGAACCAAATACCTGTACTTTCTACTTCTTACATGTTGAACCCAAATACCTGTACTTTCTACTTCTTACATTTGAACCAAATACCTGTACTTTCTACTTCTTACATGTTGAACCCAAATACCTGTACTTTCTACTTCTTACATGTTGAACCCAAATACCTGTACTTTCTACTTCTCTCATTTCCCAAACAGCTGGTTCCTTTAGTCTGAATGTGTGTTTGGTGGCGTGATCATTATTCTTTAGAGTCATTGCGTGCCTATTGATTTGAACACGATCCGTGTATCCATCATTTCCTGGTCTTCTCTAAAGAAGAGGGACCAATGGAAACGTTGTCATGTTGCCGTTGTTCAGCATGGAAACATTCATTAGCTAACAATGACATTATTTCTATTGATATAAAGGGAGGTCAGGTACTCTTTAAAACAGCTGCTAGTTATGGGTACTTTTTAGTGAAGGACACTTCAAAGCCTCTTTACTTTCACTTGAGTAAAGAAGTTTAGTCAGTACTTCTACTTTTACCAGAGTATTTTTAAACACGAGTATCTGTACTTCTACTTGAGTAAAGGATGTGTGTACTTTTGTCATCTCTGGGCACTTTGAATAAAGCCCTCATCCCATATCGTATGTTCAGAGGTTCCCAAACTTTGCCATGCCAAGGACCCCATATAGCATTATCCTCTGGCGGGGACCCCCCTGTTGCAATTTCTTTTTTAAATGATGAGTACATTATGATGGAAAATATGACAAATTAATCATACAGCTTAATAAATGTTCTTAATATATATTTGTATTCATAATTAATAATCAGTTATTCTTCTAATTTTTTTTTGTATTTATCTTTTGTTTGTCATTCATTACATTGATTGTGTTTTCTGTTATAAACACTTCTTAACACAATATTAAACAGTAATATCAACAGTAAACATATTTTAAAGCATTTTTAAAGTGATTTCTGTCTTTATAATATTATATAATATTCAACAGTAATATTAACAATAAACATATTTATATTCATATAAACATCAATATTTGCTGCATCCGTGCTCTCATCCAGCTGCAGAGCGAAATATCCACTAGCTCTCACTTGCTCCAAAAGCTGAGCAGATACTCAGTTTCACTCTCAGTAGCGGCAGCTCGATTCTGATTGGCTTGAAGGGCGGCCGTGTGTGATTTAAAAACAAAAAAATAAAATATTAATACATAAAAAATATTAAAAGATTGGCATAGATTGATAGATATGCAGTTATTAAAAACATCTAAAAAAAAAACAAACAAAAAATGTAACTTTAAAAAATGAAAAAAATTCCCCTTTCCCTCAAACTTTGCGTGACCCCCCTGGCGCCCCCTGGCGGCCCCCCGGGGGGTCGGGGCCCCCACTTTGAAAAACACTGTGTTAGACGACTGCACTCTAAAACATTTTAGCAGTGTTATAAATGCAGCCCAGTGAAGCTGTTCAATTTCTCAGACGGCCAATCGTAGGCCTCCGTGTTTCTATAGCAGCAGTAGAGATGTTTCAGTGATGTCAAGGATAAACAGCTAATCTGATTCTCTCTGAAACACAGTAAGGACTTCTTCCAGCACTAAGAGAGTGCAGGGATGTGGTATTTATGTGTTTGACCCTGAAGGCAGCATCATTTTGTACTATTGCAGAATTTTATCTCTGTGTCAAACAAACGTTTATGATTCTTACACGTTTAGTTCAGCAGAGATTCAGGATAGTCTCCACATATTAACACCACATTATGATTTCTGAAGTAAAAAGCTTACGTTAGGCAATAAAGGAACTACAGCACGGTCACATGACTTCACTTCACCACCGCTAAGCTAAAGGTGGCTAATGTTGGGCTATAAAGGAACTACAGCACGGTCACATGACTTCACGTCACCACCGCTAAGCTAAAGGAGGCTAATGTTGGGCTATAAAGGAACTACAGCACGGTCACATGACTTCACGTCACCACCGCTAAGCTAAAGGTGGCTAATGTTGGGCTATAAAGGAACTAGCACGGTCACATGACTTCACGTCCCACCGCTAAGCTAAAGGAGGCTAATGTTGGGCTATAAAGGAACTACAGCACGGTCACATGACTTCACCACCGCTAAGCTAAAGGAGGCTAATGTTGGGCTATAAGGAACTACAGCACGGTCACATGACTTCACGTCGCCACCGCTAAGCTAAAGGTGGCTAATGTTGGGCTATAAAGGAACTACAGCACGGTCACATGACTTCACGTCACCACCGCTAAGCTAAAGGTGGCTAATGTTTGGGCTATAAAGGAACTACAGCACGGTCCACATGACTTCACGTCTACCTACCGCTAAGCTAAAGGTGGCTAATGTTGGAGCTATAAAGGAACTACAGCACGGTCCACATGACTTCACGTCACCACCGCTAAGCTAAAGGTGGCTAATGTTGGGCTATAAAGGAACTACGAGCACGGTCACATGACTTCAACGTCACCATCCGCTAAGCTAAAGGTGGCTAATGTTGGGCTATAAAGGAACTACGAGCACGGTCACATGACTTCACGTCACCACCGCTAAGCTAAAGGTGCTAATGTTGGGCTATAAAAGGAACTACAGCACGGTCACATGACTTCACGTCACCACCGTGCTAAGCTAAAGGAGGCTAATGTTGGGCTATAAAGGAACTACAGCACGGTCACATGACTTCACGTCGCCACCGCTAAGCTAAAGGTGGCTAATGTTGGGCTATAAAGGAACTACAGCACGGTCACATGACTTCACGTCGCCACCGCTAAGCTAAAGGTGGCTAATGTTGGGCTATAAAGGAACTACAGCACGGTCACATGACTTCACGTCTCACCGCTAAGCTAAAGGTGGCTAATGTTGGCTATAAAGGAACTACAGCACGGTCACATGACTTCACGTCACCACCGCTAAGCTAAAGGTGGCTAATGTTGGGCTATAAAGGAACTACAGCACGGTCACATGACTTCACGTCACCATCGCTAAGCTAAAGGTGGCTAATGTTGGGCTATAAAGCAACTACAGCATGGTCACATGACTTCACGTCACCACCGCTAAGCTAAAGGAGGCTAATGTTGGGCGTGAGGAGGTTTAGTCGTCTCATTTTGTTTCTCCTTACCTGCTGCACCTCAGTACTCCCAGCATAATCTCATCTCCAATCAAGCCAGTATTTGAGCCTCTCATGGTCACACACTCACTCCAGATTGTTCTTCACTTTTCATGCCGTTATTAAACCTCCAGCCTTCTGTCTCTGACCTGTGATCTGCTTCCCTGTCTCCTGCCTTTCTACAGCTCTCTGGTGTGTTTTGGCATCAAACCATAACCTGGTGTCCCGATCCTCCTTCAAACATTCCCGTTACACATTAAGACACTTCATTAAATTCACCAGTGGGGTATTTACTGACATATTTTATGTCCTAGAAGGCTCAAGTGATAAAATGCTTACTCCTTTTCAGGTTTAACGTCTCATTCCTGCATCTCTCTATGGTCAACAAACAAAGTTGTAGAATATTTTAGAAAGATCTCCACTGCCTGTAGCCTCAATAAAGCACATGCCAAACACCCTCAATGTCTTTAAAGTCCAAAGAAAGGCCTTTTAAGTATCTTTGAGCATTAGGAAAAGTGGATACAAATCCAATGTATTATTATTAAAATACTGTTTATGCCAGTTGTCAGCTGCACCTGTATCTCTGCATGTTTATGTGCTTTCTCACTGTCTCACCTACTGCAGTCTGACTCTTTTTCCTCAGTCTTTCTATGTTAGCCTTCAATGTGCTTGTCATTTTAAATTGTGTGTTATATTCCATACGTCAGACACATGCACTGCATTCAGATCCTTTCCCCCGGGGGCTGATTGCATTTCTTCCTCTTCAATCCCTGCGTTTGGATCCAGTCAGCGGACCTGTGGCACCAATTACATTAGCAGCACCATCTGTACCTTAATGGTTTTCATCTCAGTGATGATTATGTTCCTGGTTATGTTAATATGGTCACACAGCCGCCTCTAATTCAGAGAAGTTCACTTTCCGTTCTCTGGAGAGTTGCCAAAAGGTGTGCTGGGAAATCAGGCTAATTGTTTGCTAATGTTGCACGATGTAAACAGTCTACAGCCATGAGAGCTCAATCCTGACGATGCTAGCATGCTAATGTTTAGCTGCAATGTTTACCTTCATCACGGGCCGTGTTGGCTTCAAGATGTCTGGTTAGAAATCTAATAATCATCAGTGGTGGATCTTAACTAAGTACATTCACTCGAGTACTGTACTTCAGTAAATGTACTAAACTTTGAGGTGCTTGTCTAATACCTTTATCTGAGTATTGTTTATGCCACTCCACTAGATGTGTTTACTCCTTTACTCCACTGTATTTGACAGCTTAAGTTACTTTTTACTTTTTTAGATTTAGATAATTAGCCAAAACAAAATCCAAGTCAATTTATAAATCAGGTATGACATATAATTATAAGTTAAATTATCCAACAGCTGTATTTAAAGCAATTACTGTTACTTTAACATGCTAGCATATCAATAATCATAATCTGTTAATTAATGATATGGAATTCTGAAATGGACGTTGTGCAAAACACATACTTTTACTTTGGTACTTTACGTTTATTTAGTTGCCAATACCTTTATGCATTTACTAGTTAAGATTTTGAGACCAGTACACTTCCTTGAAACAGTTCTTTCACCACTGCATATCCTAAAGTAAGACATAAAGAAACATTTGCCCTCATCAACAAGTATAATTCAAATTACATGTATATAATATATTATAAAACGGACAAGTCAAATCAAGCAATCTGATTGGTTCTTAGCCGTGATATACTGAGCGTATACCACGGGTAGAATTGTAATTTACTTTTCACAACAAATCAGTATCCCTCCGCGTCTGAGAAAAACAGTATATCGTTGGGCTGGAACAAGAAAGCAGCGGAGAAGTAACGGGGCAGAAACCCTCCTTTTTACGCAGCGGTCCAGACATAGACATCAAACGGCAAAACATATTCAGTGTGCACTTCCTTTGGCATTAGGGCAGGGGTATCTAGATACTTTCCAAGGTTTGACATAATGAGTTGTGCTACTTTTAAAGCAAGCAACGATGTTTTCAAATCTGTAATCAAAGAGGTCCGCAAAAACACTATCGACCAATCAGATTGCTTGATTTGACTTGTCAGTTTTATAAATATATTTACATTTCTTCCGTTACAAAACAAACTTACAAAGCATTAGTGATGGGAATTCCGATTCCCTTCGGGGACACGAATCTTTTGATTCAGTTCACTTGAAAGATTCGTTCACTGATTCGTTCACCGGTTCGCGAACGACTTCTGGTGATTTGCACGTTCGCGAACGATTCGTCTTTGTACTTAATTCGTTCAGTGAGTCTTCACTACTGCCGAAGTCCGTACAAGAAGTTTGCTGGCGTAACATGTATGATATTAAAACACATTTTACACCTCACCTTGTTGCCCCATGAATTATGCTCTGGGAATAGGCTACATATTATTTAAGAAATATAATTGGCCATTGTTAAATCTCTCATAAATGTGTGCCTGACTATACAATGTATTACAGCAGACTAGCACGTTATACTTTCAAACCCATGCACGTACTATGTGGCCTAACTTAAATCCCAAAGCATTAAACTCCATTTGGCCGAGTTCAAAGTGAATAAAAAAATATATCCTCTACATCGGTGACGATTTATTCATATTCTATAGTATGTACCCATCTATGTTTACCTTTAGCTAGCGGCTAAGCTAGCTGGACGCTACGGAGCCCAGCTATCCGCCCTCTGAAGCTTTTAGGGCGGACAGGGAGAGGAGAATGTCCCGCTAACGCTGTGTGTGTGTGTGTTTCACATTAGCGGGATGCTATGGAGCCCAGCTATCCGCCATCTGAAGCTTTTAGGGCCGACAGGGGAGGAGAATACAACGCTGTGTGTATTTATCGCTAAGCTAGCGGCTAAGCTAGCTGGACGCTACGGAGCCCAGCTATCCGCCCTCTGAAGCTTTTAGGGCCGACAGGGGAGAATACAACGCTGTGTGTATTTATCGCTAAGCTAGCTGGACGCTACGGAGCCCAGCTAACCGCCCTCTGAAGCTTTTAGTGCCGACAAGGGGAGGAGAATACAACGATGTGTGTATTTATCGCTAAGCTAGCTGGACGCTACGGTTCCGGTATCCGTCCTCTTTATTGCGGACAGGTGGAGGAGTGTGTGTGTGTGTGTGTGTGTGTGTGTGTGTGTGTGTGTGTGTGTGTGTGTGTGTGTGTGTGTGTGTCGGAGCTCAGGTGAGAGGGCTCTGATTACAGTACACTGTAGGAAACAGTTCAGAACTGTTTCCTACAGTTCTTTAAGTTTGTCGTTCGCGAACGAATCGTTTTGTGGGAGGAATCAGTTCATCTCGTTCACTTCAAAGATTCGTTCAAAAAGAACGAATCGTTCGCGAACGACCCATCACTACAAAGCATAAGATGGAAACATTTAAGATTAACTTCGACCTCCGGGGGGGGTCTTACTATGGAGGAGTGGATTGAGGAGTGCCTATCTCCAGAAAAAAAAAGCACCTAAACGACGACAAGCAGAGCTACGTGAAGAGCAGGTAGACGAACTGGAGAAATAGCACCATTCAAAAGCTTTCTGATGCGGGTCTTGAAACAAAGCAGAGACATGATGAGCGTTAGTGGCCACAGGTGCGAAAGCTCTCTCCAGAGCTACTGGAAGCCCAATCTCGGGGACCGGAGAAAGTGGAGCAATATTCTCGCCACGCCGAGCAACAGCCTCGAACAACCTCAACCTATACAAGTAACCTCGTAAGCCATTCTACTGATGCTGGACAGGTTTTCAGTGGGTGCACAATAAACGGCAACATACAAATGAATGTAAATAAATAGCCAAATAATGGATCAACGCTCTCTGTCTAATATGTTCGCTAGCTGTTAGTGTTGTTGCATAGCAACCACCTCGCACTATGTTTCGTGCAGAAGGCAACGGAGGGACTATTTTATTTTGAACATCATTATTTACTAATAAAACTATTAAATTAGAGTGTGTATTTTTCTTTCATATTGCACACTTGGTAACCGTTTTTTAAAGGCAATAGCTCACTTCAGGCCGTGATATATGCTCATTATATCACAGCTAAGGGGCGTGGTTCGGCCCGACGCGAAGCTGTAATGTATTTAATACATTACAGCTTTTATCCACAGCGACTCACATACTCAGTACTGTGGACGATCCCCACAGGAGCACTTTGGGGTGAAGTGTCTCAGGGACACAACGACATGCTGACTGCAGTGGGGTTTGAACCTGTGAACCCCTGATCCCAACACCAACGCACTTGTACACTGCGCCACACGCCTCCCTAATACCCTGCTTTATATTTTGTTTATACTGTAAAGTGGTATGTCAACATGCTGAATCGACGTCTGCTGGCGAAGAGCCTCAAGATAGATTTTTGCATCGTTGTTGACAAAGTGTAAAACAGCCGTGGATTCTTTAAACGTCCAATAATCCATCTGACCTTTGTTTGTCTTTACCACCAGACAGTAATCAGAGGCAAGTATCCTTACACAACCTAGAAAGGTCATCCCTGGGACTGAATTCTGTGGTGGACACTGAGCTGAAGACATCAGAGTTTCCTTTGGGAATACGGAATGTATAGACAAGATTTAATGGGAGTCATTTCAGTTCTGAACGGACACATAGGGCCTTCCTCTGAAGCTGAAATGCATCTTTTCATGAATGTATTTAGCACAATGAATGCATGGTATGTAAGTGAAACACAAGGCATGGCTTCACACTAAGAAAGCTTCAATCTGGATTCAGATGTGTGATTTAATGTCTCCTGCACATCGACCCTCCTCAGAGCTGCAGTGAAGTGCAGTTGTGTTTATTGGCTTGTGTAATGCTCTACAGAAGCAATTAGCAGTTGGCTCTGTGATGAGGCAGCAGCTTGAAGTGGAAGCAAAAGAGCTGAGGATGATGAAGCATGTGAATGTGCACACACATCCTCTCAGATGTGTGTGTGTGTTCTACATCTATTCCCTCACTCTGAGTACAACAGGATTAAAGATGCATGAGATTATCCTGTGTCCAGCAGGGAGGGATGAGAGCGATGGTGTCCAGCGCTGACCTCATAGCTGACCTTTGCAGAGGGCTTCTGTATTTAACGTCGTACGGGAAAACTTAATTAGCAGCGTTGGTGAGCTGCCAAACAACCAGAGCGTCTGTCTGACCGCTGCCTCTGTCCTCTGTCCAGATAACTGGGGTTGGTGCACTGTTTGGTGTCTCATACACATTCATTCATTCATTACAATCCCGTAGAAGCAATTACGCTGATAAGACTTCATTGTTTTGCGATCAGATTCCTCTTTCCTTCTTTTCATCATCACAGATTTAAATAACTAGATGATGGTAAAAAATAAAAGCCAGAAGATAAATATTTAACGGACACCAAGGAAGTGATGTTTGTTCTGGAAATTGGTGGAAAGGTTTAGCATGGACCGATCAAAGGGCGGACACCAAACTAAGTTTCAACAACGTTATCATAGCCAGATAATAGAAATCAGGTCAAAGGGTTACAGCAACATGTAATACACATTGGGGAGATTTGACCAAACGTTTATTTTATTTTTTGTTCTGAGAAATTGGAATTATGAGAAAACGACCGTAATTCTGTTCTTTATGTCGTTCGGGAAAACTTCATTTTCAGGAATACTGGTTTGGTGTCTCACATGAACATGAGATGGTTTTCAGTCATTACAATCCCGTAGAAGCAATTACGCTGATGAGACGTCATTGTTTTGAGATCAGATTCCTCTTTTCTTTACTGAATATCAGAATAAATCATGTCATGAACCTCCATTCCGACGGATAATGGTAACAAATTAAAAGCCAGAATATATATATATTTAACCAACGCCAAGGATGTTGTGTTTTCTGCGGTTCGTCTGTTTGTCTCTTCGCATGTTTCTGGAAATGAGTGGAAATGTTTAGCATGGGCCGATCAAAGGGCAGATACCAAACTAAGTTCCTCTAACGTTATCATAGAGAGATCATCTAAAGTAGGAAAAAGGGTTATGGCAACATGTAAAACAAATTGGGGAGATTTGACCAGAAGTAGAAAACAAATAAGGTCTGAGAGAATTCTGAGAAAAAAGTCGGAATTCTGAGATTACAGTCCGAAATCTAAGGAAAATAATCTGGCATTTTTCTAGTAATCTGAGATTGAATATGACAATTATACATATAAATATATATATTTTCTCTTTTCCTTTTTCCCCTTTTTCCCCTTTTTCCCCCTTTTTATCAATTTTTCCCCATTTTTTCCTCTTTTTTTCCCTTTTTCCTCTTTTTTTTCCCTCTAATTACGAATTTCTTCGACTTTTCTTTTCTGAACAAAAAAACCCTACTTTGGTCTGTTCTCCATTTCTTCTCTGACGTGGCCCTAAACCTCGTCTGTACTAAAGAACTGTGTCCCCACTATTTCTTAATGCTTTTTATGTTTTTCATTCTTGTAAAGCACTGAATTGCCTTGTGTTGAAAGCTGATAGTATAAAGTATAAATGAACTTGCCTTGCCTTTGCAGACGTCTATAATATCAATTGGAGCGATTTGGAATATGATGATTTCCTTCAAGCCATAGTTGATTGGGAACGTCATCTGATAGAAAATAGAAGCTCCTCTGTTTGTATAAATAAGGCCTTATTCAGTCATTCAAAAGACTTAGGAAGTATGATTTTATCAAAGTTTTTTCTCATGATGTTTCACTGTAAAATAATTGGTCTTATCTTTATTTTTTTCTCTTGTTTTAGCATTAACGTTTCATCTTATTAAGACGTCTGAGCCATGCAGATAAAGTAAATGATCCAAAGACAGAAAGCAAGTTGTAGAATGAAAAGTGTCCAACACTCCAGGGTTAAGTTATCCTACTACTAAAGCCTGGCTCTGCATGTTTATGACGTGTCAACTTCAGAGGCTTTAAAAAGATTTAGGAGAACAATAAAACGGTGATTTTCCAAACAAACAACCAGATTTAATGTAAAAAGTATTCTTGTGTCCCGGGATCATTTGATAATAAATATGAGTACCTCCTCTCTGAACGCCCAGAGGAAGAATGATGCCTCCTGTGATCGTGGAGATTCAGAGCGCGTCTCATCCATCATGTATGCAGAGCTCTCTATTACAGGTTGCTCTGAATGAGAGGGAAGCTGTGGAGCTCTAAAGGTCAGTGATTGAATACTGCCTTCATGCACAAAGTAACCTGGTTTCCTCTCATCGTCGCGCAGTAATTCCCAGCCTCTCTCCGGTTGCTAATAACCGTGCAGACTTAGTATGCCGCAGAACTGTTGCATTAATCTTTCCCTGGAATTGGTGGGATTACTCTCTGTCAATTTACAGCGTGGAATTGGGTTTGCTGTTGGAAGCATTGCGACAGAGCCTGCTGCAGCTTATTGGATCCATCCCAGCGTGCAGAACCTCTTCTGTGTTCGGAGGATCAGTATCAGTGGCCCAGCTGGTGGGAGGAGGAAATGAGCCTCAGCGTACAGTAATGACCGTCCTGTGGCTCTGAGCACCTGGACATTGGTTTGATTTCCAAAGACTCTCTAATTCACTCTGGAGAAATGTCTCCGGACGTCCTGATAGCGTCTCATTCTGCCGGGGTCCATCTCCAGAAGCAGGAGATACTGTCTCTCGTAGAGACAACAACTTAAGAAGATAGGGTCTTGTTTTTAGACAATGCATGTTAAGTATCTTAGGTCAAAGACTCTTTAAAACATCTTATTTTGAGTTTTATCCCAGTGGAAACGTTTTTATGTTTCATTCATCGGATAGTCACCAACAAACATCAGAACACTTTAGAGCATGTGTGGCTTATTTGTAACACTACAGGAGAACTATAGTCCAAACATGGGTATATCTTTTGCCAGCTAAATACAAGATCTGATTTGTTTAAATATTCCATCTTATTTCAAGAAATCTTACCAAGAAAATGTTCACTTTTTACCTCATTACAAGCGGCGTAATGGCCGTCCTGTGGCTCTGAGCACCTGGACATTGGTTTGTTCCAAAGTCTCTCTAATTCACTCTGGAGAAATGTCTCCGGGACGTCCTGATAGCGTCTCATTCTGCCGGGTCCATCTCCACAAGCAGGAGATACTGTCTCTCTTAGATCCAAAAACTCATAATCTTGCCAAGTATATTTGTGTAATATATAAGAATATATCTTTACACTTGATATACAAACGTAATAAGTAACACCACAGTGAGGCTCTTTTTTTTGGACAATGCATCATAAGTGTCTTAAATGAAAGACTCTTGAAAACATCTTATTTTGAGTTTTATCCCGGTGGAAACTTTTTTATTTTTCATTTTTATTGGAAATTCACCAACTTACATCAGAAAACAGAAAACTTTAGAGCATTTCTGGCTTATTTTGCAATCCAACATGAACTGATCCTGGTAAACTATAGTTCAAATATGGGTATAGGTAGAAGATCTGATTTATCTAAATACCCCATCTTAGTTCAAGAACATTTGTGAAAACACATTATTTTTCTCACTGATTATGACCGTCCTGTGTCCTCTGAACACCTGGTCATTGGTTTGGACCAAAGTCTCTCTAATTATCTCCGGGACGTCCTGATAGCGTCTCATTCTGCCGGATCCATCTCCAGAAGCAGGAGATACTGTCTCAGCACAGCGAGGCCATCTCGGCTTTCCGGCAGAAGGTGTGAGTGAAAGTGGAGATCGAGGCCTAGAGGCTTTGTCATGGATTTCCTCCTTTAATGGCTGGGACTGATGATACTTTAAGTGCTTTAGCTTGCTTCGTCTCTGAGCTAACGCTGATGTGAGCAGCAGATTCAATGATCTTCAGGAGAACGGATCATTAGAGGGAGAGGTGTGTGAGGCCTTTCATGTTCTCTCTGTAGTCAATACCCCCCAATCTTTGTGTTATTTATGGGTCAACATCAGCTCAGAGCGCTTCAGCAGTGATGGTCAACATACAACACGTCCTTATTCCAAATCGTCAGGTCGTATCTAAGTCCTAAGGCTTTGAAGTCAATCCTCGTAATGGCCAAACTGTAGAGTTACGGCTTCCAGGTTAATCACATGATGACAAAAATACTTTTTCCCCATTGACTTACATTGGGAAACAGACGTCAGACTCAACCTCCCCTGGTCGTATCAGGAGAGACTTGTACAACGTTGGAGATAAAATGACTGGAACAAACTCTGGGTTTGGCCATTTTGCAACTTTTTAGACCTAATAACTTAAATAAGGGCTTTCAACTTTATGTACTGGGATTTTTTTTTTTTTAATTGACCTATTTACAATTGTCTCTTTCACAATGACAATAAATGGGGAAACATTCACGTATTATCACGTGACTGGCACGATAGTTGAAATTCCACTTGGCCACTGGGGCGTGGTCAAAGGGTGTGAGCTGCTTGGTTTTAGCAATAGTCCCTGTAAGTAAAGATCATTTTACAATCAGATCAACAAGTCTTTCTATTTCTAAACTAGACACGTATAATACAAATTGTTGGTTTGATAACTGGCTGTTGGTGGGTTTGATCACCCATTCCAAAACCACATCTATTGTGGCGGACCCTCCACACGAACACGCAAACAGAGTTGAAGTGTGTAGGGGTTGGATTGGATGTGGGCCTTCGTTTCAGATGGGACGATTGGATTGGTCTTTACTTGGTTTGTTTAACCCTAAAATCCACTCATCGTCAGTACTTCTACTTTTACTCAAGTCATTGAGACATATTTCTTCAGATGAACACTTCCATTTGCACGTTGCGTGACATGAGGCATTATTTTCTTAAACATAACATTAGATATTCTTTCTATCAGTTGCGTTCTGCATTGTTAAAGTCTTGTGTTCTTCAGCTTTAAGCAGCATCTGATATCCTGTGTTTCACTTCCTGTTGCTGCTGCGGTCTCATTCCTCTCTTGAACCACAGCATCGCTCCGTCAGTCTCTGGATGATTCAGTTTAGCGGAGCAGCTTTCAAAGCATTATCTGTCACTCTGAAAGAGGATAATTAGCATGCGGCGCACACACAGCTCCTCTGAATGAGGACTGAAGGGACGCTTTGACAAAGGGACACTCAGAAACTCTGCGGCAACATCAGAGGTCTTTGATAACAGCTGGTGGGGGGCTCAGATCCACCAGGGAACCAGCTGGGGGTCCTGCAGAATAAAGACCATCCATACAGTTTTTTTATTTGCATTTTAAGAAAATATTTACAAAGCATACATAACAAAATAAACACATCTAGGTCCACAGAACAGAAACAGCAGAGAGATTGTCCACAGACAGAGTCTTCCGGCATAGGGATAGGCGGCCTCCTTCTCCTGCGGTTTCTCCTTATAACGGGTGAAGTGGAATTGGGAACACCTGCGGAGAGGCGGAGCCAGGAGCAGACCAGGTGCACCTGTGCAGCAGGGAGACAGTGAAGACAACACGGAGGGGAGCACGTAACAATACATCATTACATAGTGAGTTTACTAAGTTATTATCTTTTAGCCAAGTCCTTGTCATTTGTTTGATGATCTCTATTCTAATAACAGAAATAGATAGGAATCTTTTTTTTGTATTTCCCCAGTAATCGGGATGGTGGGTTTTTGTTGAGAGAAATGCCAAATGCCAAATGCATGTATGGATGATACAGCTTACGTCCAAATGGGCTCACAGATAGAGACGGGATAACCTCAGAGTCAACACTGCTGGTTTTAAATCAACACGTGAGCAGGTGTCTGTGCTCTGGCAGAAGCAGCAAAGATAGAGCTTTGTCTCTCCACTCTAATCCATCAAACACTCCCTGCTTTCTGTCTTTCTCTCGTCTCGGGTTCATTTCAGTTGATTGCTCACCTGAAGACAAACATCTGGGAGCGTCAACAACCCCCTTCATCCTATTGCTGCAAAACATTGTAGGTGATCAGAATTTCACTTTTTTTCAGAACTTCACTTTTTCTCAAAATTAGACTTAGTTCTTAGAATTTTACCTTTTTTCACAGAATTTCACTTTTTTCCCAGCAATTTCAATTTTATACGAATTTCACCTTTTTCTCGAAATTTGACTCTTTCTCAGAATTTCACCTTTTTCTAAAAATGTACCTTTTTTCTCAGAATTTCACTTTTTTTCATACAGCTAATCCCCTTGGCGCTTTTCCACTGCAGGGCCTCTCACGGCTTAGTACGGTATGGCTAGGCCTCGTTAGGCCTCGTAGGCCAGGCTCACTTTATGCTGCGTTTCCATTACAGTTTAGGAACTGGGGCAGTAACTATAGTAACGCAGTGTAGGCGGAGCCGTGACGTCATCTTCAATGCGAACCACAAAACCTACAACAGCTCCTCATATCTGTTCAGAAACTAGACAGAAGTGAAACAAGTACAAACCACAGACTGCCTGTGTCATGGAGAATACAGTCGCTTAAATCACGGTCACATATGTTCATGTTGTTGTAGTTGTAGCCCCCTTGCCAGCGATTCTCTCTAGTTTAGCATACTCAGACCGACTCAGCCTGGTTGTTGGCCCGGAAAGAACCTGGATTTTGGAGAGCCAGAAAAACTGTGAAAAGTACCCGTTAGCCGGGACTACCCCGAGTGGAAACGCAACACAAAGCGTGCCGGGTTTGGCACGGCACGCTGAAACCGTGCCACGCGCTGCAGTGGAAATGCGCCATTAGAGTAGAGACCAGAATAAGAAGGAGGGCTGACGACAGGATCAGGTTCAATTTAAGGAAGATTACCGCTAATCTCTGCTATATAAGATCTGCAATATTATTATTATTAACAATGTTCTATAATAACGTGCAGTTACGTATCTGCCACTACGTTTTTTGCACTACTAAAT
Organism: Pogonophryne albipinna; assembly: GCA_028583405.1. Lineage (NCBI taxonomy): Eukaryota > Metazoa > Chordata > Actinopteri > Perciformes > Artedidraconidae > Pogonophryne > Pogonophryne albipinna. The sequence continues at coordinate 46,706 of JAPTMU010000142.1, read as the reverse complement.
ACTGTTAATATTGACTTAATGATGTGACCGTCTGTGTTTCCTGTAGGTATCTAATTGCTCTTTTTACGGCACTGTTAGTGTGTAGTTTATTATCAAGCTGCTGTGATTATTCAGGATG
>JAPTMU010000142.1:0-45588 GCA_028583405.1 Pogonophryne albipinna | reverse complement strand
GAGAACATCCAGCAGCTTGAGGAGACATGCAGCGTTTTAGAGAACATCCAGCAGCTTGAGGAGACATGCAGCGTTTAGAGAACATCCAGCAGCTGTGAGGAGACATGGCAGCGTTTATAGAACATCCAGCAGCTGAGGAGACATGGCAGCGTTTAGTGAACATCCAGCAGCTTGAGGAGACATGCAGCGTTTAGAGAACATCCAGCAGCTTGAGGAGACATGCAGCGTTTAGAGAACATCCAGCAGCTTTGGAGACATGGCAGCGTTTAGAGAACATTCAGCAGCTTGAGGAGACATGCAGCGTTAGAACATCCAGCAGCTTGAGGAGACATGGCAGCGTTTTAGGAGGAACATCCAGCAGCTTGAGGGAGACCTGGCAGCGTTTAGAGAACATCCAGCAGCTTGAGGAGAACATGGCAGCGTTTAGAGAACATCAGCAGCTTGAGGAGACATGGCAGCGTTTAGAGAACATTCCAGCAGCCTTGAGGAGACATGCAGCGTTTAGAGAACATCCAGCAGCTTGAGGAGACATGGCAGCGTTTAGAGAACATCCAGCAGCTTGAGGAGACATGGCAGCGTTTAGAGAACATCCAGCAGCTTGAGGAGACATGGCAGCGTTTAGAGAACATCCAGCAGCTTGAGGAGACATGGCAGCGTTTAGAGAACATTCAGCAGCTTGAGGAGACATGGCAGCGTTAGAGAACATCCAGCAGCTTGAGGAGACATTGGCAGCGTTTAGAGAACATCCAGCAGCTTGAGGAGACATGGCAGCGTTTAGAGAACATCAGCAGCTTGAGGAGACATGGCAGCGTTAGAGAACATCAGCAGCTTGAGGAGACATGGCAGCGTTATAGAACATCCAGCAGCTTGAGGAGACATGCAGCGTTTAGAGAACATCCAGCAAGCTTGAGGAGACATGGCAGCGTTTAGAGAACATTCAGCAGCTTGAGGAGACATGGCAGCGTTTAGAGAACATCCAGCAGCTTGAGGAGACATGGCAGCGTTTAGAGAACATTCAGCAGCTTGAGGAGACATGGCAGCGTTTAGAGAACATTCAGCAGCTTGAGGAGACATGGCAGCGTTTAGAGAACATCCAGCAGCTTGAGGAGACATGGCAGCGTTTAGAGAACATCCAGCAGCTTGAGGAGACATGGCAGCGTTTAGAGAACATTCCAGCAAGCTTGAGGAGACATGGCAGCGTTTAGAGAACATTCAGCAGCTTGAGGAGACATGGCAGCGTTTAGAGAACATTCAGCAGCTTGAGGAGACATGCAGCAGTTTAGAGAACATCCAGCAGCTTGAGGAGACATGGCAGCGTTTAGAGAACATCCAGCAAATTGAGGAGACATGCAGCGTTTAGAGAACATTCAGCAGCTTGAGGAGACATGGCAGCGTTTAGAGAACATTCAGCAGCTTGAGGAGACATGGCAGCGTTTAGAGAACATTCAGCAGCTTGAGGAGACATGGCAGAGTTAGAGAACATCCAGCAGCTTGAGGAGACATGGCAGCGTTTAGAGAACTTCCAGCAGATTGAGGAGACATGGCAGCGTTTAGAGAACATTCAGCAGCTTGAGGAGACATGGCAGCGTTTAGAGAACATCCAGCAGCTTGAGGAGACATGCAGCGTTTAGAGAACATTCAGCAGCTTGAGGAGACATGGCAGCGTTTAGAGAACATTCAGCAGCTTGAGGAGACATGCAGCGTTTAGAGAACATCCAGCAGCTTGAGGAGACATGGCAGCGTTTAGAGAACATCCAGCAGCTTGAGGAGACATGCAGCGTTTAGAGAACATCCAGCAGCTTGAGGAGACATGGCAGCGTTTAGAGAACATTCAGCAGCTTGAGGAGACATGGCAGCGTTTAGAGAACATTCAGCAGCTTGAGGAGACATGAAGCGTTTAGAGAACATCCAGCAGCTTGAGGAGACATGGCAGCGTTTAGAGAACATCCAGCAGCTTGAGGAGACATGCAGCGTTTAGAGAACATCCAGCAGCTTGAGGAGACATGCAGCGTTTAGAGAACATCCAGCAGCTTGAGGAGACATGGCAGCGTTTAGAGAACATCCAGCAGCTTGAGGAGACATGCAGCGTTTAGAGAACATTCAGCAGCTTGAGGAGACATGCAGCGTTTAGAGAACATCCAGCAGCTTGAGGAGACATGGCAGCGTTTAGAGAACATCCAGCAGCTTGAGGAGACATGCAGCGTTTAGAGAACATCCAGCAGCTTGAGGAGACATGCAGCGTTTAGAGAACATCCAGCAGCTTGAGGAGACATGGCAGCGTTTAGAGAACATCCAGCAGCTTGAGGAGACATGCAGCGTTTAGAGAACATCCAGCAGCTTGAGGAGACAAGGCAGCGTTTAGAGAACATCCAGCAGCTTGAGGAGACATGGCAGCGTTTAGAGAACATCCAGCAGCTTGAGGAGACATGCAGCGTTTAGAGAACATCCAGCAGCTTGAGGAGACATGGCAGCGTTTAGAGAACATCCAGCAGCTTGAGGAGACATGCAGCGTTTAGAGAACATCCAGCAGCTTGAGGAGATATGCAGCGTTTAGAGAACATCCAGCAGCTTGAGGAGACATGGCAGCGTTTAGAGAACATCCAGCAGCTTGAGGAGACATGCAGCGTTTAGAGAACATCCAGCAGCTTGAGGAGACATGGCAGCGTTTAGAGAACATCCAGCAGCTTGAGGAGACATGGCAGCGTTTAGAGAACATTCAGCAGCTTGAGGAGACATGGCAGCGTTTAGAGAACATTCAGCAGCTTGAGGAGACATGCAGCGTTTAGAGAACATCCAGCAGCTTGAGGAGACATGGCAGCATTTAGAGAACATCCAGCAGCTTGAGGAGACATGCAGCGTTTAGAGAACATTCAGCAGCTTGAGGAGACATGGCAGCATTTAGAGAACATCCAGCAGCTTGAGGAGACATGGCAGCGTTTAGAGAACATCCAGCAGCTTGAGGAGACATGGCAGCGTTTAGAGAACATCCAGCAGCTTGAGGAGACATGGCAGCGTTTAGAGAACATTCAGCAGCTTGAGGAGACATGGCAGCATTTAGAGAACATCCAGCAGCTTGAGGAGACATGGCAGCGTTTAGAGAACATTCAGCAGCTTGAGGAGACATGACAGCGTTTAGAGAACATCCAGCAGCTTGAGGAGACATGGCAGCGTTTAGAGAACATCCAGCAGCTTGAGGAGACATGCAGCGTTTAGAGAACATCCAGCAGCTTGAGGAGACATGGCAGCGTTTAGAGAACATCCAGCAGCTTGAGGAGACATGGCAGCGTTTAGAGAACATCCAGCAGCTTGAGGAGACATGGCAGCGTTTAGAGAACATCCAGCAGCTTGAGGAGACATGGCAGCGTTTACTAAAAGCTGCATACATCAAAATAGAATACCCTACTCTTTGCAATGTGTATCCTCTGCTCTCATTCGACAGAACAAGTGGAACTTATTTACTGAATGAAAGCCTCTGCGTTATTCACATTGAACCCATGCTCACAGGTGTATATGCTGCTACAGTGAAAGCTAGTGAAGATGCTGGGTTTAACATCGAGGGTTTCTTTATTGAACGTGTGACAGGAGTTGAAAAGCTCTCTGTTTGTGAGTACCTCCGTCTTTTAGTCACTCTGAGCCGCCGCAGTGTTCGTCTGTTTGTCTTCAGAGGATCTATGACCAAAAGACCAAACTCCAAGTCGAGGAATTAACGAGATGAGTGAAACGCTGAGATGAGGATCAGATCGTCGTGGCGTTGTTTTCCTCCTCTCTCTCTCTCTCTCTCTCTCTCTCTCTCTCTCTCTCTCTCTCTCTCTCTCTCTCTCTCTCTCTCTCTCTCTCTCTCTCTCTCTCTCTCTCTCTCTCTCTCTCTCTCTCTCTCTCTCTCTCTCTCTCTCTCTCACACACACACACACACACACCATGTATACATCACTTCAGGGGACATTACATTGACTTACATTTCCTGGAGACTTATCCCAACCTTAACCAACGCATGCAGCATGCCTAACCCTAACCCTAACCAAGTCTTCACCCTAAAAGATTAGATCGGACTTTATTCATCCTGAATAATCACAGCAGCTTGATAATAAACTACACACTAACAGTGCCGTAAAAAGAGCAATTAGATACCTACAGGAAACACAGACGGTCACATCATTAAGTAAATATTAACAGTATTTAGTAGTGCAAAAAACGTAGTGGCAGATACGTAACTGCACGTTATTATAGAACATTGTAAATAATAATAATATTGCAGATCTTATATAGCAGAGATTAGCGGTAATCTTCCTTAAATTGAACCTGATCCTGTCGTCAGCCCTCCTTCTTATTCTGGTCTCTACTCTAATGGCGCATTTCCACTGCAGCGCGTGGCACGGTTTCAGCGTGCCGTGCCAAACCCGCACGCTTTGTGTTGCGTTTCCACTCGGGGTAGTCCCGGCTAACGGGTACTTTTCACAGTTTTTCTGGCTCTCCAAAATCCAGGTTCTTTCCGGGCCAACAACCAGGCTGAGTCGGGCTGAGTATGCTAAACTAGAGAGAATCGCTGGCAAGGGGGCTACAACTACAACAACATGAACATATGTGACCGTGATTTAAGCGACTGTATTCTCCATGACACAGGCAGTCTGTGGTTTGTACTTGTTTCACTTCGGTCTAGTTTCTGAACAGATATGAGGAGCTGTGAGCTCTGAGTGCTAACAGCTCACGGCTGATGTTGGTTTTGTGGTTCGCATTGAAGATGACGTCACGGCTCCGCCTACACTGCGTTACTATAGTTACTGCCCCAGTTCCTAAACTGTAATGGAAACGCAGCATAAAGTGAGCCTGGCCTAACGAGGCCTAACGAGGCCTAGCCGGTCTCCTGCAGTGATGAAGGGGATTAGCTGTATGAAAAAAAGTGAAATTCTAAGAAAAAAGGTACATTTTTAGAAAAAGGTGAAATTCTGAGAAAGAGTCAAATTTCGAGAAAAAGGTGAAATTCGTATAAAAGTGAAATTCTGTGAAAAAAGGTAAAATTCTAAGAACTAAGTCTAATTTTGAGAAAAAGTGAAGTTCTGAAAAAAAGTGAAATTCTGATCACCTACAATGTTTTGCAGCAATAGGATGAAGGGGGTTGTTGACGCTCCCAGATGTTTGTCTTCAGGTGAGCAATCAACTGAAATGAACCGAGACGAGAGAAAGACAGAAAGCAGGGAGTGTTTGATGGATTAGAGTGGAGAGACAAAGCTCTATCTTTGCTGCTTCTGCCAGAGCACAGACGCCAGAGCACAGACACCTGCTCACGTGTTGATTTAAAACCAGCAGTGTTGACTCTGAGGTTATCCCGTCTCTATCTGTGAGCCCATTTGGACGTAAGCTGTATCATCCATACATGCATTTGGCATTTGGCATTTCTCTCAACAAAAACCCACCATCCCGATTACTGGGGAAATACAAAAAAAAGATTCCTATCTATTTCTGGTAATTAGAATAGAGATCATCAAACAAATGACAAGGACTTGGCTAAAAGATAATAACTTAGTAAACTCACTATGTAATGATGTATTGTTACGTGCTCCCCTCCGTGTTGTCTTCTCTGTCTCCCTGCTGCACAGGTGCACCTGGTCTGCCCCTGGCTCCGCCTCTCCGCAGGTGTTCCCAATTCCACTTCACCCGTTATAAGGAGAAACCGCAGGAGAAGGAGGCCGCCTATCCCTATGCCGGAAGACTCTGTCTGTGGACAATCTCTCTGCTGTTTCTGTTCTGTGGACCTAGATGTGTTTATTTTGTTATGTATGCTTTGTAAATATTTTCTTAAAATGCAAATAAAAAAACTGTATGGATGGTCTTTATTCTGCAGGACCCCCAGCTGGTTCCCTGGTGGATCTGAGCCCCCCACCAGCTGTTATCAAAGACCTCTGATGTTGCCGCAGAGTTTCTGAGTGTCCCTTTGTCAAAGCGTCCCTTCAGTCCTCATTCAGAGGAGCTGTGTGTGCGCCGCATGCTAATTATCCTCTTTCAGAGTGACAGATAATGCTTTGAAAGCTGCTCCGCTAAACTGAATCATCCAGAGACTGACGGAGCGATGCTGTGGTTCAAGAGAGGAATGAGACCGCAGCAGCAACAGGAAGTGAAACACAGGATATCAGATGCTGCTTAAAGCTGAAGAACACAAGACTTTAACAATGCAGAACGCAACTGATAGAAAGAATATCTAATGTTATGTTTAAGAAAATAATGCCTCATGTCACGCAACGTGCAAATGGAAGTGTTCATCTGAAGAAATATGTCTCAATGACTTGAGTAAAAGTAGAAGTACTGACGATGAGTGGATTTTAGGGTTAAACAAACCAAGTAAAGACCAATCCAATCGTCCCATCTGAAACGAAGGCCCACATCCAATCCAACCCCTACACACTTCAACTCTGTTTGCGCGTTCGTGTGGAGGGTCCGCCACAATAGATGTGGTTTTGGAATGGGTGATCAAACCCACCAACAGCCAGTTATCAAACCAACAATTTGTATTATACGTGTCTAGTTTAGAAATAGAAAGACTTGTTGATCTGATTGTAAAATGATCTTTACTTACAGGGACTATTGCTAAAACCAAGCAGCTCACACCCTTTGACCACGCCCCAGTGGCCAAGTGGAATTTCAACTATCGTGCCAGTCACGTGATAATACATGAATGTTTCCCCATTTATTGTCATTGTGAAAGAGACAATTGTAAATAGGTCAATTAAAAAAAAAAAAATCCCAGTACATAAAGTTGAAAGCCCTTATTTAAGATATTAGGTCTAAAAAGTTGCAAAATGGCCAAACCCAGAGTTTGTTCCAGAGTCATTTTATCTCCAACGTTGTACAAGTCTCTCCTGATACGACCAGGGGAGGTTGAGTCTGACGTCTGTTTCCCAATGTAAGTCAATGGGGAAAAAGTATTTTTGTCATCATGTGATTAACCTGGAAGCCGTAACTCTACAGTTTGGCCATTACGAGGATTGACTTCAAAGCCTTAGGACTTAGATACGACCTGACGATTTGGAACAAGGACGTGTTGTATGTTGACCATCACTGCTGAAGCGCTCTGAGCTGATGTTGACCCATAAATAACACAAAGATTGGGGGGTATTGACTACAGAGAGAACATGAAAGGCCTCACACACCTCGCCCTCTAATGATCCGTTCTCCTGAAGATCATTGAATCTGCTGCTCACATCAGCGTTAGCTCAGAGACGAAGCAAGCTAAAGCACTTAAAGTATCATCAGTCCCAGCCATTAAAGGAGGAAATCCATGACAAAGCCTCAAGGCCTCGATCTCCACTTTCACTCACACCTTCTGCCGGAAAGCCGAGATGGCCTCGCTGTGCTGAGACAGTATTTCCTGCTTCTGGAGATGGATCCGGCAGAATGAGACGCTATCAGGACGTCCCGGAGATAATTAGAGAGACTTTGGTCCAAACCAATGGCCAGGTGTTTCAGAGGACACAGGACGGTCATAATCAGTGAGGAAAGTAATGTGTTTTCACAAATGTTCTTGAACTAAGATGATGTATTTAGATAAATCAGATCTTCTACCTATACCCATATTTGAACTATAGTTTACCAGGATCAGTTCATGTTGGATTGCAAAATAAGCCAGAAATGCTCTAAAGTTTTCTGTTTTCTGATGTAAGTTGGTGAATTTCCAATAAAAATGAAAAATAAAAAAGTTTCCACCGGGATAAAACTCAAAATAAGATGTTTTCAAGAGTCTTTCATTTAAGACACTTATGATGCATTGTCCAAAAACAAGAGCCTCACTGCGGTGTTACTTATTACGTTTGTATATCAAGTGTAAAGATATATTCTTATATATTACACAAATATACTTGGCAAGATTATGAGTTTTTGGATCTAAGAGAGACAGTATTTCCTGCTTCTGGAGATGGACCCGGCAGAATGAGACGCTATCAGGACGTCCCGGAGACATTTCTCCAGAGTGAATTAGAGAGACTTTGGAACAAACCAATGTCCAGGTGCTCAGAGCCACAGGACGGCCATTACGCCGCTTGTAATGAGGTAAAAAGTGAACATTTTCTTGGTAAGATTTCTTGAAATAAGATGGAATATTTAAACAAATCAGATCTTGTATTTAGCTGGCAAAAGATATACCCATGTTTGGACTATAGTTCTCCTGTAGTGTTACAAATAAGCCATACATGCTCTAAAGTGTTCTGATGTTTGTTGGTGACTATCCGATGAATGAAAAATAAAAACGTTTCCACTGGGATAAAACTCAAAATAAGATGTTTTAAAGAGTCTTTGACCTAAGATACTTAACATGCATTGTCTAAAAACAAGACCCTATCTTCTTAAGTTGTTGTCTCTACGAGAGACAGTATTTCCTGCTTCTGGAGATGGACCCGGCAGAATGAGACGCTATCAGGACGTCCCGGAGACATTTCTCCAGAGTGAATTAGAGAGTCTTTGGAACAAACCAATGTCCAGGTGCTCAGAGCCACAGGACGGTCATTACTGTACGCTGAGGCTGATTTCCTCCTCCCACCAGCTGGGCCACTGATACTGATCCTCCCAACACAGAGGAGGTTCTGCACGCTGGGATGGATCCAATAAGCTGCAGCAGGCTCTGTCGCAATGCTTCCAACAGCAAACCCAATTCCACGCTGTAAATTGACAGAGAGTAATCCCACCAATTCCAGGGAAAGATTAATGCAACAGTTCTGCGGCATACTAAGTCTGCACGGTTATTTAGCAACCGGAGAGAGGCTGGGAATTACTGCGCGACGATGAGAGGAAACCAGGTTACTTTGTGCATGAAGGCAGTATTCAATCACTGACCTTTAGAGCTCCACAGCTTCCCTCTCATTCAGAGCAACCTGTAATAGAGAGCTCTGCATACATGATGGATGAGACGCGCTCTGAATCTCCACGATCACAGGAGGCATCATTCTTCCTCTGGGCGTTCAGAGAGGAGGACTCATATTTATTATCAAATGATCCCGGGACACAAGAATACTTTTTACATTAAATCTGGTTGTTTGTTTGGAAAATCACCGTTTTATTGTTCTCCTAAATCTTTTTAAAGCCTCTGAAGTTGACACGTCATAACATGCAGAGCCAGGCTTTAGTAGTAGGATAACTTAACCCTGGAGTGTTGGACACTTTTCATTCTACAACTTGCTTTCTGTCTTTGGATCATTTACTTTATCTGCATGGCTCAGACGTCTTAATAAGATGAAACGTTAATGCTAAAACAAGAGAAAAAAATAAAGATAAGACCAATTATTTTACAGTGAAACATCATGAGAAAAAACTTTGATAAAATCATACTTCCTAAGTCTTTTGAATGACTGAATAAGGCCTTATTTATACAAACAGAGGAGCTTCTATTTTCTATCAGATGACGTTCCCAATCAACTATGGCTTGAAGGAAATCATCATATTCCAAATCGCTCCAATTGATATTATAGACGTCTGCAAAGGCAAGGCAAGTTCATTTATACTTTATACTATCAGCTTTCAACACAAGGCAATTCAGTGCTTTACAAGAATGAAAAACATAAAAAGCATTAAGAAATAGTGGGGACACAGTTCTTTAGTACAGACGAGGTTTAGGGCCACGTCAGAGAAGAAATGGAGAACAGACCAAAGTAGGGTTTTTTTGTTCAGAAAAGAAAAGTCGAAGAAATTCGTAATTAGAGGGAAAAAAAAGAGGAAAAAAGGGAAAAAAAGAGGAAAAAATGGGGAAAAATTGATAAAAAGGGGGAAAAAGGGGAAAAAGGGGGAAAAAAGGAAAAAGAGAAAATATATATATTTATATGTATAATTGTCATATTCAATCTCAGATTACTAGAAAAATGCCAGATTATTTTCCTTAGATTTCGGACTGTAATCTCAGAATTCCGACTTTTTTTCTCAGAATTCTCTCAGACCTTATTTGTTTTCTACTTCTGGTCAAATCTCCCCAATTTGTTTTACATGTTGCCATAACCCTTTTACCTACTTTAGATGATCTCTCTATGATAACGTTAGAGGAACTTAGTTTGGTATCTGCCCTTTGATCGGCCCATGCTAAACATTTCCACTCATTTCCAGAAACATGCAAAGAGACAAACAGACGAACCGCAGAAAACACAACATCCTTGGCGTTGGTTAAATATATATCTTCTGGCTTTTAATTTGTTACCATTATCCGTCGGAATGGAGGTTCATGACATGATTTATTCTGATATTCAGTAAAGAAAAGAGGAATCTGATCTCAAAACAATGACGTCTTATCAGCGTAATTGCTTCTACGGGATTGTAATGACTGAAAACCATCTCATGTTCATGTGAGACACCAAACCAGTGTTCCTGGACGGAGGACAGAGGCAGCGGTCAGACTGTTTGGCAGCTCACCATCGCTGAAAATTAAGTTTTCCCGAACGACATAAAGAACAGAATTACGGTCGTTTTCTCATAATTCCAATTTCTCAGAACAAAAAATAAAATAAACGTTTGGTCAAATCTCCCCAATGTGTATTACATGTTGCTGTAACCCTTTGACCTGATTTCTATTATCTGGCTATGATAACGTTGTTGAAACTTAGTTTGGTGTCCGCCCTTTGATCGGCCCATGTTAAACCTTTCCACCAATTTCCAGAACAAACATCACTTCCTTGGTGTCCGTTAAATATTTATCTTCTGGCTTTTCATTTTTTACCATCATCTAGTTATTTAAATCTGTGATGATGAAAAGAAGGAAAGAGGAATCTGATCGCAAAACAATGAAGTCTTATCAGCGTAATTGCTTCTACGGGATTGTAATGAATGAATGAATGTGTATGAGACACCAAACAGTGCACCAACCCCAGTTATCTGGACAGAGGACAGAGGCAGTGGTCAGACAGACGCTCTGGTTGTTTGGCAGCTCACCAACGCTGCTAATTAAGTTTTCCCGTACGACGTTAAATACAGAAGCCCTCTGCAAAGGTCAGCTCTGAGGTCAGCGCTGGACACCATCGCTCTCATCCCTCCCTGCTGGACACAGGATAATCTCATGCATCTTTAATCCTGTTGTACTCAGAGTGAGGGAATAGATGTAGAACACACACACACATCTGAGAGGCTGTGTGTGCACATTCACATGCTTCATCATCCTCAGCTCTTTTGCTTCCACTTCAAGCTGCTGCCTCATCACAGAGCCAACTGCTAATTGCTTCTGTAGAGCATTACACAAGCCAATAAACACAACTGCACTTCACTGCAGCTCTGAGGAGGTCGATGTGCAGGAGACATTAAATCACACATCTGAATCCAGATTGAAGCTTTCTTAGTGTGAAGCCATGCCTTGTGTTTCACTTACATACCATGCATTCATTGTGCTAAATACATTCATGAAAAGATGCATTTCAGCTTCAGAGGAAGGCCCTATGTGTCCGTTCAGAACTGAAATGACTCCCATTAAATCTTGTCTATACATTCCGTATTCCCAAAGGATAAACTCTGATGTCTTCAGCTCAGTGTCCACCACAGAATTCAGTCCCAGGGATGACCTTTCTAGGTTGTGTAAGGATACTTGCCTCTGATTACTGTCTGGTGTAAAGACAAACAAAGGTCAGATGGATTATTGGACGTTTAAAGAATCCACGGCTGTTTTACACTTTGTCAACAACGATGCAAAAATCTATCTTGAGGCTCTTCGCCAGCAGACGTCGATTCAGCATGTTGACATACCACTTTACAGTATAAACAAAATATAAAGCAGGGTATTAGGGAGGCGTGTGGCGCAGTGTACAAGTGCGTTGGTGTTGGGATCAGGGGTTCACAGGTTCAAACCCCACTGCAGTCAGCATGTCGTTGTGTCCCTGAGACACTTCACCCCAAAGTGCTCCTGTGGGGATCGTCCACAGTACTGAGTCGCTGTGGATAAAAGCTGTAATGTATTAAATACTTAAGCAATAGCTCACGACAGGCCGTGGTATATGCTCATTATATCACAGCTAAGGGGCGTGGTTCGGCCCGATGCTTTTATAAAACGGTTACCAAGTGTGGCAATATGAAAGAAAAATACACACTCTAATTTAAATAGTTTTTATTAGTAAATAATGATGTTCAAAATAAAATAGTCCCTCCGTTGCCTTCTGCACGAAACATAGTGCGAGGTGGTTGCTATGCAACAACACTAACAGCTAGCGAACATATTAGACAGAGAGCGTTGATCCATTATTTGGCTATTTATTTACATTCATTTGTATGTTGCCGTTTATTGTGCAGCCACTGAAAAACTGTCCAGCATCAGTAGCATGGCTTACGAGGTTACTTGTATAGGTTGAGGTTGTTCTAGGCTGTTGCTTGGCGTGGCGAGAATATTGCTCCACTTTCTCCGGTCCCAGAGATTCGGCTTCCAGTAGCTCTGGAGAGAGCTTTCGCACCTGTGGCCACTAACGGTCATCATTTCTCTGCTTTGTTTCAAGACCCGCATCAGAAAGCTTTTGAATGGTGGTACTTTTCCAGTTGGTCTACCTGCTCTTCACGGAGCTCTGCTTGTCGTCGTTTAGGTGCTTTTTTTTTCGGGAGATAGGCACTCCTCAATCCACTCCTCCATAGTAAGACCCCCCCGGAGGTCGAAGTTAATCTTAAATGTTTCCATCTTATGCTTTGTAAGTTTGTTTTGTAACGGAAGAAATGTAAATATATTTATAAAACTGACATGTCAAATCAAGCAATCTGATTGGTCGATAGCGTTTTTGCGGACCTCTTTGATTACAGATTTGAAAACATCGTTGCTTGCTTTAAAAGTAGCTCAACTCATTATGTCAAACCTTGGAAAGTATCTAGATATCCCTGCCCTAATGCCAAAGGAAGTGCACACTGAATATGTTTTGCCGTTTGATGTCTATGTCTGGACCGCTGCGTAAAAAGGAGGGTTTCTGCCCCGTTACTTCTCCGCTGCTTTCTTGTTCCAGCCCAACGATATACTGTTTTTCTCAGACGCGGAGGGATACTGATTTGTTGTGAAAAGTAACTTACAATTCTACCCGTGGTATACGCTCAGTATATCACGGCTAAGAACCAATCAGATTGCTTGATTTGACTTGTCCGTTTTATAATATATTATATACATGTAATTTGAATTATACTTGTTGATGAGGGCAAATGTTCTTTATGTCTTACTTTAGGATATGCAGTGGTGAAAGAACTGTTTCAAGGAAGTGTACTGGTCTCAAAATCTTAACTAGTAAATGCATAAAGGTATTGGCAACTAAATAAACGTAAAGTACCAAAAGTAAAAGTATGTGTTTTGCACAACGTCCCATTTCAGAATTCCATATCATTAATTAACAGATTATGATTATTGATATGCTAGCATGTTAAAGTAACAGTAATTGTTTTAAATACAGCTGTTGGATAATTTAACTTATAATTATATGTCATACCTGATTTATAAATTGACTTAGATTTTGTTTTGGCTAATTATCTAAATCTAAAAAAGTAAAAAGTAACTTAAGCTGTCAAATACAGTGGAGTAAAGGAGTAAACACATCTAGTGGAGTGGCATAAACAATACTCAGATAAAGGTATTAGACAAGCACCTCAAAGTTTAGTACATTTACTGAAGTACAGTACTCGAGTGAATGTACTTAGTTAAGATCCACCACTGATGATTATTAGATTTCTAACCAGACATCTTGAAGCCAACACGGCCCGTGATGAAGGTAAACATTGCAGCTAAACATTAGCATGCTAGCATCGTCAGGATTGAGCTCTCATGGCTGTAGACTTGTTTACATCGTGCAACATTAGCAAACAATTAGCCTGATTTCCCAGCACACCTTTTGGCAACTCCCAGAGAACGGAAAGTGAACTTCTCTGAATTAGAGGCGGCTGTGTGACCATATTAACATAACCAGGAACATAATCATCACTGAGATGAAAACCATTAAGGTACAGATGGTGCTGCTAATGTAATTGGTGCCACAGGTCCCGCTGACTGGATCCAAACGCAGGGATTGAAGAGGAAGAAATGCAATCAGCCCCCCGGGGGGAAAGGATCTGAATGCAGTGCATGTGTCTGACGTATGGAATATAACACACAATTTAAAATGACAAGCACATTGAAGGCTAACATAGAAAGACTGAGGAAAAAGAGTCAGACTGCAGTAGGTGAGACAGTGAGAAAGCACATAAACATGCAGAGATACAGGTGCAGCTGACAACTGGCATAAACAGTATTATTAATAATAATACATTGGATTTGTATCCACTTTTCCTAATGCTCAAAGATACTTAAAAGGCCTTTCTTTGGACTTTAAAGACATTGAGGGTGTTTGGCATTGTGCTTTATTGAGGCTACAGGCAGTGGAGATCTTTCTAAAATATTCTACAACTTTGTTTGTTGACCATAGAGAGATGCAGGAATGAGACGTTAAACCTGAAAAGGAGTAAGCATTTTATCACTTGAGCCTTCTAGGACATAAAATATGTCAGTAAATACCCCACTGGTGAATTTAATGAAGTGTCTTAATGTGTAACGGGAAGTGTTTGAAGGAGGATCGGGACACCAGGTTATGGTTTGATGCCAAAACACCAGAGAGCTGTAGAAAGGCAGGAGACAGGGAAGCAGATCACAGGTCAGAGACAGAAGGCTGGAGGGTTTAATAACGGCATGAAAAGTGAAGAACAATCTGGAGTGAGTGTGTGACCATGAGAGGCTCAAATACTGGCTTGATTGGAGATGAGATTATGCTGGGAGTACTGAGGTGCAGCAGGTAAGGAGAAACAAAATGAGACGACTAAACCTCCTCACGCCCAACATTAGCCTCCTTTAGCTTAGCGGTGGTGACGTGAAGTCATGTGACCGTGCTGTAGTTCCTTTATAGCCCAACATTAGCCACCTTTAGCTTAGCGGTGGTGACGTGAAGTCATGTGACTGTGCTGTAGTTGCTTTATAGCCCAACATTAGCCACCTTTAGCTTAGCGATGGTGACGTGAAGTCATGTGACCGTGCTGTAGTTCCTTTATAGCCCAACATTAGCCACCTTTAGCTTAGCGGTGGTGACGTGAAGTCATGTGACCGTGCTGTAGTTCCTTTATAGCTCAACATTAGCCACCTTTAGCTTAGCGGTAGAGACGTGAAGTCATGTGACCGTGCTGTAGTTCCTTTATAGCCCAACATTAGCCACCTTTAGCTTAGCGGTGGCGACGTGAAGTCATGTGACCGTGCTGTAGTTCCTTTATAGCCCAACATTAGCCACATTTAGCTTAGCGGTGGCGACGTGAAGTCATGTGACCGTGCTGTAGTTCCTTTATAGCCCAACATTAGCCTCCTTTAGCTTAGCGGTGGTGACGTGAAGTCATGTGACCGTGCTGTAGTTCCTTTATAGCCCAACATTAGCCTCCTTTAGCTTAGCGGTGGCGACGTGAAGTCATGTGACCGTGCCGTAGTTCCTTTATAGCCCAACATTAGCCACCTTTAGCTTAGCGATGGTGACGTGAAGTCATGTGACCGTGCCGTAGTTCCTTTATAGCCCAACATTAGCCACCTTTAGCTTAGCGGTGGTGACGTGAAGTCATGTGACCGTGCTGTAGTTCCTTTATAGCTCAACATTAGCCACCTTTAGCTTAGCGGTAGAGACGTGAAGTCATGTGACCGTGCTGTAGTTCCTTTATAGCCCAACATTAGCCACCTTTAGCTTAGCGGTGGCGACGTGAAGTCATGTGACCGTGCTGTAGTTCCTTTATAGCCCAACATTAGCCACATTTAGCTTAGCGGTGGCGACGTGAAGTCATGTGACCGTGCTGTAGTTCCTTTATAGCCCAACATTAGCCTCCTTTAGCTTAGCGGTGGTGAAGTCATGTGACCGTGCTGTAGTTCCTTTATAGCCCAACATTAGCCTCCTTTAGCTTAGCGGTGGCGACGTGAAGTCATGTGACCGTGCCGTAGTTCCTTTATAGCCCAACATTAGCCACCTTTAGCTTAGCGGTGGTGACGTGAAGTCATGTGACCGTGCTGTAGTTCCTTTATAGCCCAACATTAGCCTCCTTTAGCTTAGCGGTGGTGAAGTGAAGTCATGTGACCGTGCTGTAGTTCCTTTATAGCCCAACATTAGCCACCTTTAGCTTAGCGGTGGTGAAGTGAAGTCATGTGACCGTGCTGTAGTTCCTTTATTGCCTAACGTAAGCTTTTTACTTCAGAAATCATAATGTGGTGTTAATATGTGGAGACTATCCTGAATCTCTGCTGAACTAAACGTGTAAGAATCATAAACGTTTGTTTGACACAGAGATAAAATTCTGCAATAGTACAAAATGATGCTGCCTTCAGGGTCAAACACATAAATACCACATCCCTGCACTCTCTTAGTGCTGGAAGAAGTCCTTACTGTGTTTCAGAGAGAATCAGATTAGCTGTTTATCCTTGACATCACTGAAACATCTCTACTGCTGCTATAGAAACACGGAGGCCTACGATTGGCCGTCTGAGAAATTGAACAGCTTCACTGGGCTGCATTTATAACACTGCTAAAATGTTTTAGAGTGCAGTCGTCTAACACAGTGTTTTTCAAAGTGGGGGCCCCGACCCCCCGGGGGGCCGCCAGGGGGCGCCAGGGGGGTCACGCAAAGTTTGAGGGAAAGGGGAATTTTTTTCATTTTTTAAAGTTACATTTTTTGTTTGTTTTTTCTTTTAGATGTTTTTAATAACTGCATATCTATCAATCTATGCCAATCTTTTAATATTTTTTATGTATTAATATTTTATTTTTTTGTTTTTAAATCACACGGCCGCCCTTCAAGCCAATCAGAATCGAGCTGCCGCTACTGAGAGTGAAACTGAGTATCTGCTCAGCTTTTGGAGCAAGTGAGAGCTAGTGGATATTTCGCTCTGCAGCTGGATGAGAGCACGGATGCAGCAAATATTGATGTTTATATGAATATAAATATGTTTATTGTTAATATTACTGTTGAATATTATATAATATTATAAAGACAGAAATCACTTTAAAAATGCTTTAAAATATGTTTACTGTTGATATTACTGTTTAATATTGTGTTAAGAAGTGTTTATAACAGAAAACACAATCAATGTAATGAATGACAAACAAAAGATAAATACAAAAAAAAATTAGAAGAATAACTGATTATTAATTATGAATACAAATATATATTAAGAACATTTATTAAGCTGTATGATTAATTTGTCATATTTTCCATCATAATGTACTCATCATTTAAAAAAGAAATTGCAACAGGGGGGTCCCCGCCAGAGGATAATGCTATATGGGGTCCTTGGCATGGCAAAGTTTGGGAACCTCTGAACATACGATATGGGATGAGGGCTTTATTCAAAGTGCCCAGAGATGACAAAAGTACACACATCCTTTACTCAAGT
The DNA here is from genome assembly GCA_028583405.1 of Pogonophryne albipinna. Taxonomy (NCBI): domain Eukaryota; kingdom Metazoa; phylum Chordata; class Actinopteri; order Perciformes; family Artedidraconidae; genus Pogonophryne; species Pogonophryne albipinna. The sequence goes on along the minus strand of JAPTMU010000142.1, from coordinate 28,238 downwards.
AGAAGTACAGATACTCGTGTTTAAAAATACTCTGGTAAAAGTAGAAGTACTGACTAAACTTCTTTACTCAAGTGAAAGTAAAGAGGGCTTTGAAGTGTCCTTCACTAAAAAGTACCCATAACTAGCAGCTGTTTTAAAGAGTACCTGACCTCCCTTTATATCAATAGAACAATAATGTCATTGTTAGCTAATGAATGTTTCCATGCTGAACAACGGCAACATGACAACGTTTCCATTGGTCCCTCTTCTTTAGAGAAGACCAGGAAATGATGGATACACGGATCGTGTTCAAATCAATAGGCACGCAATGACTCTAAAGAATAATGATCACGCCACCAAACACACATTCAGACTAAAGGAACCAGCTGTTTGGGAAATGAGAGAAGTAGAAAGTACAGGTATTTGGGTTCAACATGTAAGAAGTAGAAAGTACAGGTATTTGGGTTCAACATGTAAGAAGTAGAAAGTACAGGTATTTGTGTTCAAAATGTAAGAAGTAGAAAGTACAGGTATTTGGGTTCAACATGTAAGAAGTAGAAAGTACAGGTATTTGTGTTCAACATGTAAGAAGTAGAAAGTTCAGGTATTTGTGTTCAAAATGTAAGAAGTAGAAAGTACAGGTATTTGGGTTCAACATGTAAGAAGTAGAAAGTACAGGTATTTGGGTTCAACATGTAAGAAGTAGAAAGTACAGGTATTTGGGTTCAACATGTAAGAAGTAGAAAGTACAGGTATTTGTGTTCAAAATGTAAGAAGTAGAAAGTACAGGTATTTGGGTTCAACATGTAAGAAGTAGAAAGTACAGGTATTTGGGTTCAACATGTAAGAAGTAGAAAGTACAGGTATTTGGGTTCAACATGTAAGAAGTAGAAAGTTCAGGTATTTGGGTTCAACATGTGAGAAGTAGAAAGTACAGGTATTTGGGTTCAACATGTAAGAAGTAGAAAGTACAGGTATTTGGGTTCAACATGTAAGAAGTAGAAAGTTCAGGTATTTGTGTTCAACATGTTAGAAGTAGAAAGTACAGGTATTTGTGTTCAACATGTAAGAAGTAGAAAGTACAGGTATTTGTGTTCAACATGTAAGAAGTAGAAAGTACAGGTATTTGGGTTCAACATGTAAGAAGTAGAAAGTTCAGGTATTTGTGTTCAACATGTAAGAAGTAGAAAGTACAGGTATTTGGGTTCAACATGTAAGAAGTAGAAAGTTCAGGTATTTGAGTTCAACATGTGAGTAGTAGAAAGTACAGGTATTTGGGTTCAACATGTAAGAAGTAGAAAGTACAGGTATTTGAGTTCAACATGTGAGAAGTAGAAAGTACAGGTATTTGTGTTCAACATGTGAGAAGTAGAAAGTACAGGTATTTGTGTTCAACATGTAAGAAGTAGAAAGTACAGGTATTTGGGTTCAACATGTAAGAAGTAGAAAGTTCAGGTATTTGAGTTCAACATGTGAGTAGTAGAAAGTACAGGTATTTGGGTTCAACATGTAAGAAGTAGAAAGTACAGGTATTTGAGTTCAACATGTAAGAAGTAGAAAGTACAGGTATTTGTGTTCAACATGTGAGAAGTAGAAAGTACAGGTATTTGAGTTCAACATGTGAGAAGTAGAAAGTACAGGTATTTGTGTTCAACATGTAAGAAGTAGAAAGTACAGGTATTTGAGTTCAACATGTGAGAAGTAGAAAGTACAGGTATTTGTGTTCAACATGTAAGAAGTAGAAAGTACAGGTATTTGGGTTCAACATGTAAGAAGTAGAAAGTACAGGTATTTGAGTTCAACATGTAAGAAGTAGAAAGTACAGGTATTTGTGTTCAACATGTGAGAAGTAGAAAGTACAGGTATTTGAGTTCAACATGTGAGAAGTAGAAAGTACAGGTATTTGTGTTCAACATGTAAGAAGTAGAAAGTACAGGTATTTGAGTTCAACATGTAAGAAGTAGAAAGTACAGGTATTTGTGTTCAACATGTAAGAAGTAGAAAGTACAGGTATTTGTGTTCAACATGTAAGAAGTAGAAAGTACAGGTATTTGAGTTCAACATGTGAGAAGTAGAAAGTACAGGTATTTGAGTTCAACATGTAAGAAGTAGAAAGTACAGGTATTTGAGTTCAACATGTGAGAAGTAGAAAGTACAGGTATTTGTGTTCAACATGTAAGAAGTAGAAAGTACAGGTATTTGAGTTCAACATGTAAGAAGTAGAAAGTACAGGTATTTGAGTTCAACATGTAAGAAGTAGAAAGTACAGGTATTTGGGTTCAACATGTAAGAAGTAGAAAGTACAGGTATTTGAGTTCAACATGTAAGAAGTAGAAAGTACAGGTATTTGGGTTCAACATGTAAGAAGTAGAAAGTTCAGGTATTTGTGTTCAACATGTAAGAAGTAGAAAGTACAGGTATTTGTGTTCAACATGTAAGAAGTAGAAAGTACAGGTATTTGTGTTCAACATGTAAGAAGTAGAAAGTACAGGTATTTGTGTTCAACATGTAAGAAGTAGAAAGTACAGGTATTTGTGTTCAACATGTAAGAAGTAGAAAGTACAGGTATTTGAGTTCAACATGTAAGAAGTAGAAAGTACAGGTATTTGTGTTCAACATGTAAGAAGTAGAAAGTTCAGGTATTTGTGTTCAACATGTAAGAAGTAGAAAGTACAGGTATTTGTGTTCAACATGTAAGAAGTAGAAAGTACAGGTATTTGAGTTCAACATGTAAGAAGTAGAAAGTACAGGTATTTGAGTTCAACATGTGAGAAGTAGAAAGTACAGGTATTTGGGTTCAACATGTAAGAAGTAGAAAGTACAGGTATTTGTGTTCAACATGTAAGAAGTAGAAAGTACAGGTATTTGAGTTCAACATGTAAGAAGTAGAAAGTACAGGTATTTGAGTTCAACATGTAAGAAGTAGAAAGTACAGGTATTTGGGTTCAACATGTAAGAAGTAGAAAGTACAGGTATTTGAGTTCAACATGTAAGAAGTAGAAAGTACAGGTATTTGTGTTCAACATGTAAGAAGTAGAAAGTACAGGTATTTGAGTTCAACATGTAAGAAGTAGAAAGTACAGGTATTTGAGTTCAACATGTAAGAAGTAGAAAGTACAGGTATTTGTGTTCAACATGTAAGAAGTAGAAAGTACAGGTATTTGTGTTCAACATGTAAGAAGTAGAAAGTACAGGTATTTGTGTTCAACATGTAAGAAGTAGAAAGTACAGGTATTTGAGTTCAACATGTAAGAAGTAGAAAGTACAGGTATTTGAGTTCAACATGTAAGAAGTAGAAAGTACAGGTATTTGTGTTCAACATGTAAGAAGTAGAAAGTACAGGTATTTGTGTTCAACATGTAAGAAGTAGAAAGTACAGGTATTTGAGTTCAACATGTAAGAAGTAGAAAGTACAGGTATTTGAGTTCAACATGTAAGAAGTAGAAAGTACAGGTATTTGGGTTCAACATGTAAGAAGTAGAAAGTACAGGTATTTGGGTTCAACATGTAAGAAGTAGAAAGTACAGGTATTTGGTTCAACATGTAAGAAGTAGAAAGTACAGGTATTTGTGTTCAACATGTAAGAAGTAGAAAGTACAGGTATTTGTGTTCAACATGTAAGAAGTAGAAAGTACAGGTATTTGTGTTCAACATGTAAGAAGTAGAAAGTACAGGTATTTGAGTTCAACATGTAAGAAGTAGAAAGTACAGGTATTTGGGTTCAACATGTAAGAAGTAGAAAGTACAGGTATTTGTGTTCAACATGTAAGAAGTAGAAAGTACATGTATTTGGGTTCAACATGTAAGAAGTAGAAAGTACAGGTATTTGTGTTCAACATGCGAGAAGTAGAAAGTTCAGGTATTTGAGTTCAACATGTAAGAAGTAGAAAGTACAGGTATTTGTGTTCAACATGTAAGAAGTAGAAAGTACAGGTATTTGGGTTCAACATGTGAGAAGTAGAAAGTACAGGTATTTGGGTTCAACATGTAAGAAGTAGAAAGTACAGGTATTTGTGTTCAACATGTGAGAAGTAGAAAGTACAGGTATTTGTGTTCAACATGTGAGAAGTAGAAAGTACAGGTATTTGTGTTCAACATGTAAGAAGTAGAAAGTACAGGTATTTGGGTTCAACATGTAAGAAGTAGAAAGTACATGTATTTGGGTTCAACATGTAAGAAGTAGAAAGTACAGGTATTTGTGTTCAACATGTGAGAAGTAGAAAGTTCAGGTATTTGAGTTCAACATGTAAGAAGTAGAAAGTACAGGTATTTGTGTTCAACATGTAAGAAGTAGAAAGTACAGGTATTTGTGTTCAACATGTGAGAAGTAGAAAGTTCAGGTATTTGAGTTCAACATGTAAGAAGTAGAAAGTACAGGTATTTGAGTTCAACATGTAAGAAGTAGAAAGTACAGGTATTTGTGTTCAACATGTAAGAAGTAGAAAGTACAGGTATTTGTGTTCAACATGTAAGAAGTAGAAAGTTCAGGTATTTGTGTTCAACATGTAAGAAGTAGAAAGTACAGGTATTTGTGTTCAACATGTAAGAAGTAGAAAGTACAGGTATTTGAGTTCAACATGTAAGAAGTAGAAAGTACAGGTATTTGAGTTCAACATGTGAGAAGTAGAAAGTACAGGTATTTGTGTTCAACATGTAAGAAGTAGAAAGTACAGGTATTTGAGTTCAACATGTAAGAAGTAGAAAGTACAGGTATTTGAGTTCAACATGTAAGAAGTAGAAAGTACAGGTATTTGAGTTCAACATGTAAGAAGTAGAAAGTACAGGTATTTGTGTTCAACATGTAAGAAGTAGAAAGTTCAGGTATTTGTGTTCAACATGTAAGAAGTAGAAAGTACAGGTATTTGTGTTCAACATGTAAGAAGTAGAAAGTACAGGTATTTGAGTTCAACATGTAAGAAGTAGAAAGTACAGGTATTTGAGTTCAACATGTGAGAAGTAGAAAGTACAGGTATTTGTGTTCAACATGTAAGAAGTAGAAAGTACAGGTATTTGAGTTCAACATGTAAGAAGTAGAAAGTACAGGTATTTGGGTTCAACATGTAAGAAGTAGAAAGTACAGGTATTTGAGTTCAACATGTAAGAAGTAGAAAGTACAGGTATTTGTGTTCAACATGTAAGAAGTAGAAAGTACAGGTATTTGAGTTCAACATGTAAGAAGTAGAAAGTACAGGTATTTGAGTTCAACATGTAAGAAGTAGAAAGTACAGGTATTTGTGTTCAACATGTAAGAAGTAGAAAGTACAGGTATTTGGGTTCAACATGTAAGAAGTAGAAAGTACAGGTATTTGAGTTCAACATGTAAGAAGTAGAAAGTACAGGTATTTGGGTTCAACATGTAAGAAGTAGAAAGTACAGGTATTTGGGTTCAACATGTAAGAAGTAGAAAGTACAGGTATTTGTGTTCAACATGTAAGAAGTAGAAAGTACAGGTATTTGTGTTCAACATGTAAGAAGTAGAAAGTACAGGTATTTGTGTTCAACATGTAAGAAGTAGAAAGTACAGGTATTTGAGTTCAACATGTGAGAAGTAGAAAGTACAGGTATTTGGGTTCAACATGTAAGAAGTAGAAAGTACAGGTATTTGTGTTCAACATGTAAGAAGTAGAAAGTACAGGTATTTGGGTTCAACATGTAAGAAGTAGAAAGTACATGTATTTGGGTTCAACATGTAAGAAGTAGAAAGTACAGGTATTTGGGTTCAACATGTGAGAAGTAGAAAGTACAGGTATTTGGGTTCAATATGTAAGAAGTAGAAAGTACAGGTATTTGTGTTCAACATGTGAGAAGTAGAAAGTACAGGTATTTGTGTTCAACATGTGAGAAGTAGAAAGTACAGGTATTTGTGTTCAACATGTAAGAAGTAGAAAGTACAGGTATTTGGGTTCAACATGTAAGAAGTAGAAAGTACATGTATTTGGGTTCAACATGTAAGAAGTAGAAAGTACAGGTATTTGTGTTCAACATGTAAGAAGTAGAAAGTACAGGTATTTGGGTTCAACATGTAAGAAGTAGAAAGTACATGTATTTGGGTTCAACATGTGAGAAGTAGAAAGTACAGGTATTTGTGTTCAACATGTAAGAAGTAGAAAGTACAGGTATTTGAGTTCAACATGTGAGAAGTAGAAAGTTCAGGTATTTGAGTTCAACATGTAAGAAGTAGAAAGTACAGGTATTTGTGTTCAAAATGAGAAGTCAAACTAAAAAGTCGTCAGAAAATAAGTAGTGGAGTAAAGTACTGATACCAGAGAAATGTACTTAAGTACAGTAACAAAGTATTTGTACTCCAATACTTCCCACCTCTGATAGTACCATAAGCATACATTTTCAGCGTATCCAGCCCCAGTGGATTCCCCTCAGATACGATGCTTCATAGCAACAAAACTGTTCAGAGAGAATCCGTTTTTTGTGTCTGCATCACAACAAAGGCTTCTGTTGCTCTCACTGGAAATGCATGGCACGTCTTCTGGAAAGGATGGGGACGTTTTGTATTGAATAAGAATCCAACTTCAAATCATTTAAAATTCAACAAATTAGATTTTTTTATTAATTTGTTATTTAACATTTCTTTAACTGGTCAACCCCTTAGAGATGTGTTGGAGTGCTAGCCAATAGGAGCGCGAGAGTTCCACGTCACTATGTACTGGAAGTTAAAATATAAAGGAGTCCAATGGAGGTGTTTCAGGCAAGAAGCGGGAGGGGGGAGAAACACAGAGATTTTAGCCTGAAAAATGTTAATAATCCCTGGTCTCCGGCTTGAGTTTCAATCTCAGGATCCACGTGTAACCGCGGCCGCGCACACGGCCTAAAGTTTAGCTGTTCTCCTGATCAAAGTTGCCCTCTGACTCAACTTGATCAAACAGCAAAAACTCCACAGATTCAATTTAAAGAAAACACGATACAGTTGGCAGTCAACAAAAAGGCTTAAGACAAGGATTTTCTCCCAAGAGTATGACATTTATTATCATATAGACACATTTACAAACAATATTTTAACCAGTAAAAAAACAACAACAATTTATTAGGAATTCATCTACTATTTAAAATGGTATCCAGCGTATAAAAAACGACTAAATGAGCGCAGACAGTTACTGTTGGGAGGGGGAAACAAGCAGGTCAAATCTGAATACTACTCACCGCCACTCACACGTGCCCTGTACAGACACAGCAACTGAAAAGAAAGTGATAAATTAAGAAAGGTGCAAAATTAACTAAACACACACACACTTAAGGGGCAGTGAAGTGCACGTGAGGGCCTAACACAGCTGAATCCCAACTCCCAAGGCTGCCACTCACGTCAGGGGGGCTGGATCCCTCAACAAAAGACACAAAGACACAATAGTACATCAATTCATTGAGATAGTAAAAACACTAATACTCTTGGGAGAAAATCCTTGTCTTAAGCCTTTTTGTTGACTGCCAACTGTACCGTGTTTTCTTTAAATTGAATCTGTGGAGTTTTTGCTGTTTGATCAAGTTGAGTCAGAGGGCAACTTTGATCAGTAGAACAGCTAAACTTTAGGCCGTGTGCGCGGCCGCGGTTACACGTGGATCTGTGATCCACTCCAGAATGGAAGGAGTCATCACATACAGAGCATCAACTAGTTCCTGAGCAGTGTCCTTCACATGCTGATATCCAAGAGAGGGAGTTACACAGTCACAAGATGGAGGAATAGAAAGCAGTATTCAATGTTTACTTCAGATTAGCTCCACGTCAGAAATGAGCATGCTTGATGTCTCTCTCCATAGAGGCTGAATCATCATGTTAATCACATAGCTATCATCTGCCTCAAACAGTCCTGATGCTCTTCTAGGTAATCAGACATCCTGTCATGTTCACAGCTACAGTTGATACCTTTGTTAGCATGCTACTCTCATGTTTCTTTGTGAAGGATGTCGGGTTGTTGGTTGAATTCCCACAGCTTCTGCTCTCCGTCTGCAGGATCCCGTCACTCCATCTTCTCCGTGAAAAACGCTGACTATAGAGGAAAATGCAAATAGGAAAACTGCCCAGTATAATATGATGATTGTGGAGGAAGCATGCACCCTGAAAATGTCCTAATTATGCACACGTTGGAATATGCCTCGAGGACAGTTTTCCAGCAGTGATTGTGGAACCATCCTGAAACATAGGAAGGTAATCATGCCGTGCTCTGTCTTCCCTGAATACATTACGGTGCACGAGCAGCACAAGCTCCCCTCTGCATTGAATATGTATGAATACAAATGCTCACTCTCAGCGTGAGTGCACAAGTACAAAATACATTTGATTGAAGGCAGTATCCCATCAGCAGCGATGTGACACCGCGATGATACAGAGACAATGAGAGCGTGTCGATGGAAATGGAAAAAAATGGTTATCATTTTATGCTCCTGCCACGTTACGTCCAGAGAAACGTGCCTCAATCTTTTTTCAATAATGCACCAGAGGTGGGAAGTAACTCAGTACATTTACTCAAGTACTATACTGAAGTACAATTTTGAGGTTACTATATTTTATGGTCCTGTATACTTTTCCTCCACTCCATGTATTAATACCTTTAGTTACTTCACAGATCTGGATGAATGATGAAATATAACCAAGTGTTAAATCAGACTTTAGTTCCACCTGGAGTAAATCCACCAGCTACCCTGCAGTCTACAAAGTCATTCAGACTAGCTGCACCTTTACCAGCTTTGAGAACACTTGTTGAGATCTCCATATTAGGTTGAATACTTACAAGGAAAGTTAATATAATCAAATATATTCTAGTATAACCCACAATGAAAATGATTCATATTTTATGATTGTCTATATTTACAGTATAAACAAAACACAAGTGGTTTGTACAATTGAGATTGAGGCCTATTATGATTCATGGGTGTCACTGATAAGGGAGGGGAGGCAGTTTCTTCCCTCTCCCCTCACAGCAGTACACCGGGAGCGGGCCTCCTGACTTAAGGAGAAAGACTGAGGCCTCGAAAAGGTGGTTATGTCATAACCGAGAATAATATTCTCCAGTCCTGCAAAGCAGGGGTCATGTCCTTTTTACACAAACATGGGAAGGTGTGTCTTATGCCATAGCCATCTGGTCATGTCCAGTCCTGTACATCAGAGGCCATGCCCAGTTTCCACAAATATGGGTATGGAGGATGTGTCAGGTTTTTCTGTCCTGTTGTTGAGCATAAAGACACTGGTGGAGAGGGAGCAAGCTCAGAGAGGGGGGGGGGGGTTCCCCTGGTATACTCTCTCCCGGTAAGCTCTCTCCCTGAGAGCTGGGTTTCCCCTCGGTGAGGTTCTCTCAGACTTGGTAAATATTGCTTACATTTCTGTGGGTTGAATGCTGAGTGAATGGTTGGATGAAAGTTTGAAACTGTTAGATCCTACTGACCATTTGCCTCTGAATGCTGTCAGGCTCTAGGTGTGAATATTAGCACCTTCGATACGTGAGGAGATTCCTCTGGATTCTGTCGCAAGACTTTAATGTCTAAACTATGAATTAAGGTTGCATATTAGAAAATGACCACCGCCTGATATGTTTTATATTATTGTCATATTGTAACGAGAGAAGGTAAAACCCTGTATAAGTGTGGACCAATTTTTCTTCAAATAAACTGATCCCACCTTTTGGATTGGGATAACTTAGACATCTGCGCTCTCCTCTCCTGCTTCAAAGGTAAGATTGCACCCTGCCACACTCACACTTAGGTAGGGTCACACCTCATTACTGATATCAAAATCCTTCGGGATCGCTGAAACAGATTTAAGAGAGTCGTCTGAATTGAAACAGCAGTTAATTGAACCTGGTTCTTCAGGAGTTAATAGAGGTGAGATCTTGCTGACGTTGGTGGATCTGAGCCAAGCAGTAAACTTACATAGACTCAATAACTTCTGTCAGGTCAGTTAGTAGGTCTGAGTCATTTCCCGGAATAAATGATCAGCCCTCCCGACCCCAAGACACTTTAAGTACATTTTTCTGGTATCAATACTTTACTCCACTACTTATTTTTCTGACTACTTTTCTTACATTTTGAACCCAAATACCTGTACTTTCTACTTCTTACACTTTGAACCCAAATACCTGTACTTTCTACTTCTTACACTTTGAACCCAAATACCTGTACTTTCTACTTCTTACATGTTGAACCCAAATACCTGTACTTTCTACTTCTTACATGTTGAACTCAAATACCTGTACTTTCTACTTCTTACAGTTTGAACCTAAATACCTGTACTTTCTACTTCTCACATGTTGAACCCAAATACCTGTACTTTCTACTTCTTACATGTTGAACTCAAATACCTGTACTTTCTACTTCTTACATGTTGAACACAAATACCTGTACTTTCTACTTCTTACATGTTGAACCCAAATACCTGTACTTTCTACTTCTTACATGTTGAACCCAAATACCTGTACTTTCTACTTCTTACATGTTGAACTCAAATACCTGTACTTTCTACTTCTTACATGTTGAACACAAATACCTGTACTTTCTACTTCTTACATGTTGAACCCAAATACCTGTACTTTCTACTTCTTACATGTTGAACCCAAATACCTGTACTTTCTACTTCTTACATGTTGAACCCAAATACCTGTACTTTCTACTTCTTACATGTTGAACTCAAATACCTGTACTTTCTACTTCTTACACTTTGAACCCAAATACCTGTACTTTCTACTTCTTACACTTTGAACCCAAATACCTGTACTTTCTACTTCTTACATGTTGAACCCAAATACCTGTACTTTCTACTTCTTACATGTTGAACTCAAATACCTGTACTTTCTACTTCTTACAGTTTGAACCTAAATACCTGTACTTTCTACTTCTCACATGTTGAACCCAAATACCTGTACTTTCTATTTCTTACATGTTGAACTCAAATACCTGTACTTTCTACTTCTTACATGTTGAACACAAATACCTGTACTTTCTACTTCTTACATGTTGAACCCAAATACCTGTACTTTCTACTTCTTACATGTTGAACCCAAATACCTGTACTTTCTACTTCTTACATGTTGAACTCAAATACCTGTACTTTCTACTTCTTACATGTTGAACACAAATACCTGTACTTTCTACTTCTTACATGTTGAACCCAAATACCTGTACTTTCTACTTCTCACATGTTGAACACAAATACCTGTACTTTCTACTTCTTACATGTTGAACACAAATACCTGTACTTTCTACTTCTCACATGTTGAACACAAATACCTGTATTTTCTACTTCTTACATGTTGAACACAAATGCCTGTACTTTCTACTTCTTACATTTTGAACACAAACACCTGTACTTTCTATTTCTTACATATTGAACTCAAATACCTGTACTTTCTACTTCTTATATGTTGAACTCAAATACCTGTACTTTCTACTTCTCACATGTTGAACTCAAATACCTGTACTTTCTACTTCTTATATGTTGAACACAAATACCTGTACTTTCTACTTCTCACATGTTGAACACAAATACCTGTACTTTCTACTTCTTACATGTTGAACTCAAATACCTGTACTTTCTACTTCTCACATGTTGAACCCAAATACCTGTACTTTCTACTTCTTACATGTTGAACCCAAATACCTGTACTTTCTACTTCTTACACGTTGAACCCAAATACTTGTACTTTCTACTTCTCACATGTTGAACCCAAATACCTGTACTTTCTACTTCTTACCTGTTGAACACAAATACCTGTACTTTCTACTTCTCTCATTTCCAAAACAGCTGGTTCCTTTAGTCTGAATGTGTGTTTGGTGCGTGATCATTATTCTTTAGAGTCATTGCGTGCCTATTGATTTGAACACGATCCGTGTATCCATCATTTCCTGGTCTTCTCTAAAGAAGAGGGACCAATGGAAACGTTGTCATGTTGCCGTTGTTCAGCATGGAAACATTCATTAGCTAACAATGACATTATTGTTCTATTAATATAAAGGGAGGTCCGGTACTCTTTAAAACAGCTACTAGTTATGGGTACTTTTTACTGAAGTACATTTCAAAGCCTCTTTACTTTCACTTGAGTAAAGAAGTTTAGTCAGTACTTCTACTTTCACCAGAGTATTTTCAAACACGAGTATCTGTACTTCTACTTGAGTAAAGGATGTGTACTAGGGCTGTCCCGAATACCATTTTTCGTGCTCCGGATATTCGGTAGTAATCAGCAGCGAATATTCGGATATCCGGGGGTGGGGGGGATGCGTAGTAATCAGCAGCGAACCGCTTCAACACGTGTATGTCGGTGTATTCACGGCATTCATTTTGTTATTCTACAGTATTGTTGTTTTAGAGTTATTTGTTAATGTAACCCAATTTGCGTTCTTTGAAATTGAAAAGGATATTGCATTGTGTTTGTTACTTTCGTTGCAGTTGTATATATGTCTTAATTAAGTGTAATTTGGCTTGGCTTCCTATTTTTTATGGACATGCTTTTATTTTGAAGGAGAAGTTGTTGAAGTTGTTGTTGCTATGGAAACAATGTGACGGAGATTAACGGAGAAAAGTCATATCTACATATAAAGACGGAAAAAGTAAACAATAACATTTATGGTGTAGTGATCACTTATTAATACACTGGGTTACATAATTCAATCAAGGAACTACAGGTTGGGGGTATTGTTCCGCACGGACACTATTGCTTACTGTACCTCCGGGGTATATACTGTGTCCTCCTTCCTTTCGCTTTCTCTTGTCTTCCCGGGCTGCGACCCGACAACATGTCCTTTGCTGCTCCTCATTAAAGTTCCCTTTTTCACCTTCGATGCACCGCCTCCGTCTCCTATTTCTCGGCACTATATTGGTGACCCTGACGTGATGTCTGGCGAAGTATCGGAGACTGAACCGAACATGGCAAAAAACGCAGTTTTTCTCGAAATGCCGGAGATTTTTGGAGACGTCCGTGGCTGCATCGTGCGCATGGACTGATGCTCGGTGCGCCCCCCACAGAATGGCTGAGGACTTCTGGACCCCGTCTCGCCTCGACTCTACGGTTTCGGACGTCGCTCATGCCTTCATCGGCCCGCGGGTGGCCCGCTTCTGGACCCTGCCTGGCCTCTCCTCTTACCGCGGCTCACGGTTAGCCTCGACGGCGGCTTCGGACGGCGCCCTGTCTGATCCCGTCTGGCCTCTCCCCTGTCCACGGCTCCTTCCTCCCGGGGATACTCCTCCTGCCCCCCGGGGACACAGCTCCTTCCTCCCGAGGACTTCATGCCCGCCGCCGCTGTGCCTTCGCCTGCGGCCGGGCAGCGCTCCGCCCTGCTGGGGGCCACCGGGATGTTCACGCCGTCCCCACGTCGCAGCATAGTGGCCCTGCTTTCTAAGGCTGGCGGATGTTTTCTTCATTCGCCACGACGCCTACTGCGGCCCCCTTACGACGGCCCGTTCCGGCCCTCGGCCTCACCCTCCTCGGCCCCTGTGGTGCTTCCTCCCGGACGCGGGGATTGTGTCCATGGTTGAATTGTGAGGGGGGCTTGTGTTGTGATCACTTATTAATACACTGGGTTACATAATTCAATCAAGGAACTACAGGTTAGGGGTATTGTTCCGCACGGACACCATTGCTTACTGTACCTCCGGGGTATATACTGTGTCCTCCTTCCTTTCGCTTTCTCTTGTCTTCCCGGGCTGCGACCCGACAACATGTCCTTTGCTGCTCCTCATTAAAGTTCCCTTTTGCACCTTCGATGCACCGCCTCCGACTCCTATTTCTCGGCACTACAATGGTTAAGTGTTAGCACCCCCCGAAGAGGCACAAGCTCTTACTGATATTGGAGATTTCAATCAATTCCATTTGGCAGCCACAGTGTAGTGCGGCTGCCAAAAAAAACGAAAAAATTAAATACGAATATCCAAATAACGAAATTGAAACCCGAATAGTAGCCTACTCCAACGAACGAATATTCGGGTACAGCCCTAGTGTGTACTTTTACCTGAGTAAAGGATGTGTACTTGTACCTGAGTAAAGGATGTGTACGTCTTCTACCTGAGTAAAGGATGATTACTTCTCTCCTCCCCAGTTCATTATAATACTCTGTGACAGAGTACATTAGTCGTACAGCTGCCAGCGCTCTAATCTAATAGTAATGTATAAATTCCTTCTGGCAGGCCAATAAAGCTCAGATTAGTTTCTGATGAAGGCGCCGCTGACAGACGAGTGAAAGGAGAATTAGAATATGAAGGTGGAGTTCCTCTGGGGACAGACGACCGACACCAGCTCACAGAAAAACCTGATCTGGTTAACAACTTGATTTACTTCCCGCTCCGCACTACTCGTATGTTTTATGGATTTATCGCCAATGCAGGTGGTGGAGAAGCATTTTCTTCTTCGTTTTAAGTGCCAAACGGATTATGCAAATGAAGCCGGGAAATCTGTTTTTGATTTAGTTTCTACCCTGAAAACGTTATTATTGTTTTTTTAGGAGACGGTGATAAAGACAAACAACGATCTGCAGGCGGGGATTGAATCCAGAGAAAATGGGACGGAAGAGGGTTTGAATTATTCATGAGCTTTACTGTCTTTGGTGCAGAAAGGAATATACATATTTGAGCTGTTGGTGTAAAGGTGTTATCGAACATAGAGAGGTGGATCACGTTGACACAGCAGCGCTGCTGTTATAAAACAGCACCTGATGGAGGCTTATTAGGAACATCCTGAAATATACAAAGATCAGTATTCCTCTTGTACTTCTACACATCTCTCAGGGAAACGTCCTTTTTTACACTTCATTTGTCAGCTACAGTTATTAGTTACTATTGTACTAAATATCCTCGTATGGTAGTATTTATAATGTGTACTTCATATACCCGTATGGTAGTATTTATAATGTGTACTTCATATCCTCGTATGGTAGTATTTATACTGTGTATAATGTGTACTTCATATACTCGTATGGTAGTATTTATACTGGGATCACCCTCTGTATAATGTGTACTACACTGGACATATGCTTGTTTTCACATTAACAGCATTGGTCAGCCTTATTTGCTTAAACGACCTGTTATGCCTACATTTTATTTGGAGTACTTTGCCTGTATTTGTACTCTGACCTGAGTGATCAGAGCTCAGATGGAGGTAATGTGTGTATTTGTACTCTGACCTGAGTGATCAGAGCTCAGTTGGAGGTAATGTGTGTATTTGTACTCTGACCTGAGTGATCAGAGCTCAGATGGAGAGGATGTGTGTATTTGTACTCTGACCTGAGTGATCAGAGCTCAGATGGAGGTAATGTGTGTATTTGTACTCTGACCTGAGTGATCAGAGCTCAGATGGAGGTAATGTGTGTATTTGTACTCTGACCTGAGTGATCAGAGCTCAGATGGAGGTAATGTGGGTATTTGTACTCTGACCTGAGTGATCAGAGCTCAGATGGAGGTAATGTGTGTATTTGTACTCTGACCTGAGTGATCAGAGCTCAGATGGAGGTAATGTGTGTATTTGTACTCTGACCTGAGTGATCAGAGCTCAGATGGAGGTAATGTGTGTATTTGTACTCTGACCTGAGTGATCAGAGCTCAGATGGAGGTAATGTGTGTATTTGTACTCTGACCTGAGTGATCAGAGCTCGGATGGAGGTAATGTGTGTATTTGTACTCTGACCTGAGTGATCAGAGCTCGGATGGAGGTGATGTGTGTATTTGTACTCTATCCTGAGTGATCAGAGCTCAGATGGAGGTAATGTGTGTATTTGTACTCTAACCTGAGTGATCAGAGCTCGGATGGAGAGGATGTGTGTATTTGTACTCTAACCTGAGTGATCAGAGCTCGGATGGAGAGGATGTGTGTATTTGTACTCTGGCCTGAGTGATCAGAGCTCAGATGGAGAGGATGTGTGTATTTGTACTCTGACCTGAGTGATCAGAGCTCGGATGGAGGTGATGTGTGTATTTGTACTCTATCCTGAGTGATCAGAGCTCAGATGGAGGTAATGTGTGTATTTGTACTCTAACCTGAGTGATCAGAGCTCGGATGGAGAGGATGTGTGTATTTGTACTCTAACCTGAGTGATCAGAGCTCAGGATGGAGAGGATGTGTGTATTTGTACTCTGGCCTGAGTGATCAGAGCTCAGATGGAGAGGATGTGTGTATTTGTACTCTGGCCTGAGTGATCAGAGCTCAGATGGAGGTAATGTGTGTATTTGTACTCTAACCTGAGTGATCAGAGCTCGGATGGAGGTAATGTGTGTATTTGTACTCTAACCTGAGTGATCAGAGCTCAGATGGAGAGGATGTGTGTATTTGTACTCTGATCTGAGTGATAAGAGCTCAGATGGAGGTAATGTGTGTATTTGTACTCTGACCTGAGTGATCAGAGCTCAGATGGAGAGGATGTGTGTATTTGTACTCTAACCTGAGTGATCAGAGCTCAGATGGAGATAATGTGTGTATTTGTACTCTAACCTGAGTGATCAGAGCTCGGATGGAGGTAATGTGTGTATTTGTACTCTGACCTGAGTGATCAGAGCTCATATGGAGGTAATGTGTGTATTTGTACTCTGACCTGAGTGATCAGAGCTCGGATGGAGGTAATGTGTGTATTTGTACTCTGACCTGAGTGATCAGAGCTCAGATGGAGGTAATGTGTGTATTTGTACTCTGACCTGAGTGATCAGAGCTCAGATGGAGGTAATGTGTGTATTTGTACTCTGACCTGAGTGATCAGAGCTCAGATGGAGGTAATGTGTGTATTTGTACTCTGACCTGAGTGATCAGAGCTCGGATGGAGGTAATGTGTGTATTTGTACTCTGACCTGAGTGATAAGAGCTCAGATGGAGGTAATGTGTGTATTTGTACTCTGACCTGAGTGATCAGAGCTCAGATGGAGGTAATGTGTGTATTTGTACTCTGACCTGAGTGATCAGAGCTCAGATGGAGGTAATGTGTGTATTTGTACTCTGACCTGAGTGATCAGAGCTCAGATGGAGGTAATGTGTGTATTTGTACTCTGACCTGAGTGATCAGAGCTCAGATGGAGGTAATGTGTGTATTTGTACTCTGACCTGAGTGATCAGAGCTCGGATGGAGGTAATGTGTGTATTTGTACTCTGACCTGAGTGATCAGAGCTCAGATGGAGGTAATGTGTGTATTTGTACTCTGACCTGAGTGATCAGAGCTCAGATGGAGGTAATGTGTGTATTTGTACTCTGACCTGAGTGATCAGAGCTCAGATGGAGGTAATGTGTGTATTTGTACTCTGACCTGAGTGATCAGAGCTCAGATGGAGGTAATGTGTGTATTTGTACTCTGACCTGAGTGATCAGAGCTCAGATGGAGGTAATGTGTGTATTTGTACTCTATCCTGAGTGATCAGAGATCAGATGGAGGTAATGTGTGTATTTGTACTCTGACCTGAGTGATCAGAGCTCAGATGGAGGTAATGTGTGTATTTGTACTCTGACCTGAGTGATCAGAGCTCAGATGGAGGTAATGTGTGTATTTGTACTCTGACCTGAGTGATCAGAGCTCAGATGGAGGTAATGTGTGTATTTGTACTCTGACCTGAGTGATCAGAGCTCGGTGGAGGTAATGTGTGTATTTGTACTCTGACCTGAGTGATCAGAGCTCAGATGGAGGTAATGTGTGTATTTGTACTCTGACCTGAGTGATCAGAGCTCAGATGGAGGTAATGTGTGTATTTGTACTCTGACCTGAGTGATCAGAGCTCAGATGGAGGTAATGTGTGTATTTGTACTCTGACCTGAGTGATCAGAGCTCAGATGGAGGTAATGTGTGTATTTGTACTCTGACCTGAGTGATCAGAGCTCAGATGGAGGTAATGTGTGTATTTGTACTCTGACCTGAGTGATCAGAGCTCAGATGGAGGTAATGTGTGTATTTGTACTCTGACCTGAGTGATCAGAGCTCAGATGGAGGTAATGTGTGTATTTGTACTCTGACCTGAGTGATCAGAGATCAGATGGAGGTAATGTGTGTATTTGTACTCTGACCTGAGTGATCAGAGCTCAGATGGAGGTAATGTGTGTATTTGTACTCTGACCTGAGTGATCAGAGCTCGGATGGAGGTAATGTGTGTATTTGTACTCTGACCTGAGTGATCAGAGATCAGATGGAGGTAATGTGTGTATTTGTACTCTGACCTGAGTGATCAGAGCTCAGATGGAGGTAATGTGTGTATTTGTACTCTGACCTGAGTGATCAGAGCTCAGATGGAGGTAATGTGTGTATTTGTACTCTGAGCTGAGTGATCAGAGCTCAGATGGAGGTAATGTGTGTATTTGTACTCTGACCTGAGTGATCAGAGATCAGATGGAGGTAATGTGTGTATTTGTACTCTGACCTGAGTGATCAGAGCTCGGATGGAGGTAATGTGTGTATTTGTACTCTGAGCTGAGTGATCAGAGCTCAGATGGAGGTAATGTGTGTATTTGTACTCTGACCTGAGTGATCAGAGCTCAGATGGAGGTAATGTGTGTGTACTCGAGCACCTTCTCAGAGATGAAAACACTGCGAACACTAAACAGATTTTCAAGGCCCCTCATTCCGACTTCCAGACATTATTTCCCGTATTATTAAAACGCCAGCCTCGAGGCCTGCTCTATATTCATCACATAACGCTGTTCATACCTAATATTTGTGAGCGAATCCAGTAAACACTGCACCGCTACCTTTATTGATCTGCACGCAATAAAAGCAGAAACCCACCTCTGGAAATTAGATTTCTTTACTGGAGGAATTGGAATACCTGTGCACATTCATACCATCTGTTCTGAGTTAAACCCAGTCCTGCAGGCGTTGCTGCTTTCCCTGTTTCATCCTCGCTGCAGCGTCTGTCAGCCAACCCGTCTCTAAAACACAGCTCTGTCCTCAGGGAGGCTTTCATGAGCCTCTCTTTTTACGTCCCAATGAGGACAGGCTAAAGGAATGGGGAGTTCAAGAACAGGTTTACATGTCATACTGATTTACTTTGAGGTTGGTTTCCCAAAGCTTTAGAGCAGTGATTCTCAAATATAGAGACGCTAGGCGTTATTTGTAGACCTGGTACTCAAGGTTTTACAATGAATCAGTTATGCATCATTCCTAAAGTAACGACACTATAAGTGCTTTAACAAATATATAATATTCCTATTTGCAATGCAATGGTTATCTGCATCAAACCCTCACCTTCACGATTCTATGTATTCAGTTTGACGGGAAAGCAACTTTCAATATCGAATGCAAACAAAAAACACAAAGATTTAAGGTTGGAACGATGCAGCTAAAAACGTGATGGAAAAGTGAAAAGAAGCTGATGTTCTTTTCACTGCATTTCATTTCAAACCTTTATTTAGACAGATGAATTCCATTGAGATCATTGATCTCTTTTCCAAGGGAGAGCTGCTCAAGTAGTTCCACATGAAACATAACAACATAAATAGAACAACAAAAGGACATCATACAGCTTCATTTACATAATTATCCACATAAACAGGTACCAACAGCTTCCGATTGAGTAGCATCCAACCGAGCTTTAAAAACATTTAGTGGCACCAGATTGTTCAGTTTCCATTTAATTTGCAGACTGTTCCAAGACAGAGGAGCTGCGCATCTAAAAGCTGTCTTCCCTAAGACAGTCCTAGCAGTTAGCACATTTAAATACAGCTGGAAACACGGATTAAATGAACTGTTAAAATAAACCATTACAATTATAGACTGCTTTTTGTAAGTGGGCAAACTTACACAATCTGCAAGGGATCAAATGCTTATTTCCTTCACTGTCGCCTCAAAGCGTATTCACCTCCAAGCACGTTTAAACAGATCTCTCCATCGCCTTAGGTCCATACATCTCAGGTCTTTGTTGACATCTGACACCTAATGGTGACCTCTCTTGGTTTCTAAACAGCCATTGGATGAAAGCCAAGTTTCAGACTGTCAATCAAATGCTGGACATCGCCTCAATTTGTGGGACAAATGATCAGAATGCTGTGCAGTCGCCAGTCGGGTACTAATTGTTCCTAAAAACCTGCAATTGGGTTTTTTGTGGTTCGTGTACTCGGCTGGAAACACATGTTGTAGGTGGTGCATTTCAGAGGTGTGAGAAGTACTCAGATCGTGTACATGAGTAAAAGTAGAAGTACTCAGATCGTGTACTTGAGTAAAAGTAGAAGTACTCAGATCGTGAACTTGAGTAAAAGTAGAAGTACTCAGATCTTGTACTTGAGTAAAAGTAGAAGTACTCAGATCGTGTACTTGAGTAAAAGTAGAAGTACTCAGATCTTGTAATTGAGTAAAAGTAGAAGTATTCAGATCTTGTAATTGAGTAAAAGTAGAAGTACTCAGATCGTGAACTTGAGTAAAAGTAGAAGTACTCAGATCTTGTAATTGAGTAAAAGTAGAAGTATTCAGATCTTGTACTTGAGTAAAAGTAGAAGTACTCAGATCGTGTACTTGAGTGAAAGCAGAAGTACTCAGATCTTGTACTTGAGTAAAAGTAGAAGTACTCAGATTGTGTACTTGAGTAAAAGTAGAAGTACTCAGATCTTGTAATTGAGTAAAAGTAGAAGTACTCAGATCTAGTACTTGAGTAACAGTAGAAGTACTCAGATCTTGTACTTGAGTAAAAGTAGAAGTACTCAGATCTAGTACTTGAGTAACAGTAGAAGTACTCAGATCGTGTACTTGAGTAAAAGTAGAAGTACTCAGATCTTGTACTTGAGTAACAGTAGAAGTACTCAGATCTTGTACTTGAGTAAAAGTAGAAGTACTCAGATCATGTACTTGAGTAAAAGTAGAAGAACTCAGATCGTGTACTTGAGTAAAAGTAGAAGTACTCAGATCTTGTACTTGAGTAAAAGTAGAAGTGCTCAGATCGTGTACTTGAGTGAAAGCAGAAGTATTCAGATCTTGTACTTGAGTAAAAGTAGAAGTACTCAGATTGTGTACTTGAGTAAAAGTAGAAGTACTCAGATCTTGTAATTGAGTAAAAGTAGAAGTACTCAGATCTAGTACTTGAGTAACAGTAGAAGTACTCAGATCTTGTACTTGAGTAAAAGTAGAAGTACTCAGATCTAGTACTTGAGCAACAGTAGAAGTACTCAGATCGTGTACTTGAGTAAAAGTAGAAGTACTCAGATCTTGTACT
Organism: Pogonophryne albipinna; assembly: GCA_028583405.1. Taxonomy (NCBI): domain Eukaryota; kingdom Metazoa; phylum Chordata; class Actinopteri; order Perciformes; family Artedidraconidae; genus Pogonophryne; species Pogonophryne albipinna. The sequence goes on along the minus strand of JAPTMU010000142.1, from coordinate 7,170 downwards.
TGAGTAACAGTAGAAGTACTCAGATCTTGTACTTGAGTAAAAGTAGAAGTACTCAGATCATGTACTTGAGTAACAGTAGAAGTACTCAGATCTTGTACTTGAGTAAAAGTAGAAGTACTCAGATCTAGTACTTGAGTAAAAGTAGAAGTACTCAGATCGTGTACTTGAGTAAAATAGAAGTACTCAGATCTTGTAATTGAGTAAAAGTAGAAGTACTCAGATCGTGTACTTGAGTAAAAGTAGAAGTACTCAGATCGTGTACTTGAGTAAAAGTAGAAGTACTCAGATCTTGTACTTGAGTAAAAGTAGAAGTACTCAGATCTTGTACTTGAGTAAAAGTAGAAGTACTCAGATCGTGTACTTGAGTAAAAGTAGAAGTACTCAGATCGTGTACTTGAGTAAAAGTAGAAGTAAAAGTAGAAGTACTCAGATCTTGTACTTGAGTAAAAGTAGAAGTACTCAGATCGTGTACTTGAGTAAAAGTAGAAGTACTCAGAACGTGTACATGAGTAAAAGTAGAAGTACTCAGATCTTGTACTTGAGTAAAAGTAGAAGTACTCAGATCGTGTACTTGAGTAAAAGTAGAAGTACTCAGATCTTGTAATTGAGTAAAAGTAGAAGTACTCAGGTCGTGTACTTGAGTAAAAGTAGAAGTACTCAGATGTTGTACTTGAGTAAAAGTAGAAGTACTCAGATTGTGTACTTGAGTAAAAGTAGAAGTACTCAGATGTTGTACTTGAGTAAAAGTAGAAGTACTCAGATTGTGTACTTGAGTTAAAGTAGAAGTACTCAGATGTTGTACTTGAGTAAAAGTAGAAGTACTCAGATCGTGTACTTGAGTAAAAGTAGAAGTACTCAGATATTGTACTTGAGTAAAAGTAGAAGTACTCAGATTGTGTACTTGAGTAAAAGTAGAAGTACTCAGATCTTGTACTTGAGTAAAAGTAGAAGTACTCAGATCGTGTACTTGAGTAAAAGTAGAAGTACTCAGATCGTGTACTTGAGTAAAAGTAGAAGTACTCAGATCTTGTACTTGAGTAAAAGTAGAAGTACTCAGATCGTGTACTTGAGTAAAAGTAGAAGTACTCAGATCGTGTACTTGAGTAAAAGTAGAAGTACTCAGATCGTGTACTTGAGTAAAAGTAGAAGTACTCAGATCGTGTACTTGAGTAAAAGTAGAAGTACTCAGATCGTGTACTTGAGTAAAAGTAGAAGTACTCAGATCTTGTAATTGAGTAAAAGTAGAAGTACTCAGGTCTTATACTTGAGTTAAAGTAGAAGTACTCAGATGTTGTACTTGAGTAAAAGTAGAAGTACTCAGATCGTGTACTTGAGTTAAAGTAGAAGTACTCAGATGTTGTACTTGAGTAAAAGTAGAAGTACTCAGATCGTGTACTTGAGTAAAAGTAGAAGTACTCAGATATTGTACTTGAGTAAAAGTAGAAGTACTCAGATCGTGTACTTGAGTAAAAGTAGAAGTACTCAGATCTTGTACTTGAGTAAAAGTAGAAGTACTCAGATATTGTACTTGAGTAAAAGTAGAAGTACTCAGGTCTTGTACTTGAGTAAAAGTAGAAGTACTCAGATCTTGTGCTTGAGTAAAAGTAGAAGTACTCAGATATTGTACTTGAGTAAAAGTAGAAGTACTCAGGTCTTGTACTTGAGTAAAAGTAGAAGTACTCAGATCTTGTACTTGAATAAAAGTAGAAGTACTCAGATTGGTCCATTTCAGAATAATATATATGACATGTTTTGTAATGATTGATCATTAAGTTCAGTAACGAAGTATTGGTACTCCACATACTTCCCTCCTCCGATGAAAGGAGTCCAGAAGCGGTGGTGATAACAGACTCTGTGCATAGAGGAGTCTTCCTTCAGTCCTTTGTGCTCACACAGCGTTCAGCGCTCAGTGAGCTGAGAGGGCGAGAGGCAAGTCATTCCCTCTGGGACGCAGCCTGCGCCGTCACGTTCACTTTATTCAACCAAGGCTCGACAAACATCTGAAAACAATGATCAGAAAACAGCCGACTCCATGGTGCTGAGACACAGACAGATCTCATACGCTCTGTTGTTATGACCACACGCTGGTCTTCCTACCGGAGGATTTCCCTCTTTTCTGCCCCATCTCACCACCTGCTAAACACAAACACCTGTTTCTCCCCAAGAACACATCAGGGAACAAACTGGCTGTGACGTAAGGCTGCGTGCTTTACATCTATGACTTTGACGTTGAGGACAAATTGAGGCTTAAAAATATGAGATAATCCATCATCTTCAGTGTTAGCTATGAATCTTCCAAACTGTGCAACAGTAGGCCCACACAAACTGCAGAACACTGGTGCTTTGGGAACACTCAAATGATTTCATTCCCATTTAAAATCAGGAGACTAAATACGAACATTATGTGTGTGTGTGTGTGTGTGTGTGTGTGTGTGTGGTGTGTGTGTGTGTGTGTGTGTGTGTGTGTGTGTGTGTGTGTGTGTGTGTGTGTGTGTGTGTGTGTGTGTGTGCGCCCATACTTGCCAACCCTCCCGATTTTCGCGGGAGTCTCCCGATTTCATTGCCCTCTCCCGGTTTCCTCCCGGGGTCATATTTCTCCTACATTTCTCCCGATTTCTGACAAAATCCGATTTACTCAGGACTGTTTCCACTCGGACTTTAATACAGCTACACCCTTGTTTGGTTTCCATGTGTGAGGTATCTATATTACTTTGTAAGGGTAAAACCCCCGCTCGGTTCAATATACCAGATCCAGTGAACAGAGATGACAGGACTCGAGATTTAAGTTTACTTGCAGCAAGGAGGATCGGCGAGTGACATGCAATGTCCACTCCTAACCAAATCCTACTGCCTTCTCTCCGTGCAGCCTTTTTATTCAGAAATACAATGTATATCACATGCATGAGGAAGTGGCTATGACCAACGCCTTAGTTGTCATATGGGAATCTTGTGACTCGCAGTCATATGGATGTGTGTGTGTGTGTATGGTCCAAGGAACAGACTATAGTCTGTTCCTCTTCTCTGACCACGAGTCTCCTGTAACACATCTGAGAACACATGATGTAAACATATTTATCAAAACACATTATGAAAATACATTATTTATCCTTCAATAAACTCTAACACCATGGTAGCGCGTCTCTTTAGCAGCGCGCGCAACTCAAAGTCTGAGAGGGTGAGGAAGATGAAAACTGAACAAGAATCGACAACTCGACCCTCTGCTCACTCCTCTCCTGTAAAACACAGGTCCAGCCCACACATAAGCTCCATGGTGCTACAGACACTTACAACTACAATAAGCATGTACATGTTAATCTACAGCTCCGGCGATCCACTAGCACGGGAGTCTCCACCTGCAGACGCAGCCATCCTCGACAACTACTGTAGCGTCACCTTGGATACGAGTCTAAACAACTCACAGACACACAGGCCAGGGCGCTGACAGGGCGCCCTTTGAGCATCAGATCTGACGACGCTGATTGGCTGAAATTATGTTTCGGCGGCATAGCATACAGATAGCAACAGTCAGCTTGTTGGCTGCTGCTGCTCTGGCTGAGGGCTCCTTTCTACCGCCCGGACGAGAGAGGGTAATGACACACGCTGCGGCCAGGCAGGAAACTGTGACTTATCAGTAACTTTAGACATCGTAAAACAATTTTAAACGAGATTTTATTATAGATTATACATTTTACTGATACCAACTATATAATATTTACCTTGTTCATTAAAAATAAAAATAAACAAATATTTTTTTTTTATAATATATTTTATTATTTATTTTTAATTTTGAATGACAGTCAAACATGTGGGAAGAGGGGGGGCGGCGCCCCTAGCGCCCCTGTGGGCCGGCCGCCACTGGTATTGATTATAGGCCCGGGTCCGTATAGGCCGGCGTCTGGGTCCGGACCGCGGCCCGCCTGTTGCCGACCCCTGTCTGAAAGGGTTATGAATGAAACAGGCCTGAATTGATACTCTGCGTCTGCTGGTGGTGTAAATGCTCAACACATTGTTATTACACTTTATTTTTCTGCTTCCTCTTTGTGTTATCTCTCCATGACCCTCAGCTCCGGCAGCTCAGACTTATAATTGCTTTTGTAACGTCAGGAAGCGTTCCAGAAGCATGAAGCAGATTAAGAAAACGTTATAATGGGAACGTTTGAGGGGCGATGTCGCACAACAGATTTCGCTGTTGACATAAAGCTCGATGACAGATAGGTGTGAAGGTTTTATAAATAAAAGGAATATAGCATCGGGATCCAATCGTGCAGAAAGTAGCTTTCTTTAGTGGTTTTTGATCGCATTTCAACTTCCGTGTACACAGTATACATATGTACACTACAACAACTCTAAATCCCGCCCTCTCAGTCTAATGTCTACAATGTGTCTCTACTCCTGATATCAGACATGATGACTTCAGGAGTGACACTGCAGTGAGAGAGGCTCTTGCTTTTAGACAAAGCATCATCTTGTTCAGTCAAATCATCTTATTTTGAGTTGTATCTCAGAGGAAACACACCTTTATTAGAAAATCACAAACTAACATCAGAACACAGAAAACCTTTGAGCGTTTGCGGCTTATTTTGAAACAACATGTCCTGATTCTGGTGAAATATAGTTCACAATAATCTGATCTAAATGTCCAAGAAATCTCACCAAGCTAATGTTCACTTGTTCTATCGGCAGATCTTATTTCAGGTGAAAACTTATTTCAGGTGAAAACAGCTTGTTTTCATGATTGTTTTACTTGTTTTTAGAGCAGCATTTTTTTTTAATTGAATTGATTGATTTAAAACAAGGGACAGTGTATTAATCAACATATTAAAAACATGTAAAAGTACTGGAATGAGCCAAAAGGCTAGTTTTCACCGATAGTCCCTTTGCCAGATGGTGAGAAACATCCTAAAAGCAAGAATACAAATACCACAACATTGTTATTCCATTGTACATATTTACGATAGATGACATCACTGAATACAGATGAGAGCAAGTCATGATAATAAATAAAACATTTACAATACGCACTCATACACACACACCTACACACACACATCACTGTTGGTTTTCGTGCAGTTAAATAGTCCATCTTTTTTCTTGTTCTTAACAAAGCAACCACAATAAGCACACAAGGACATGGGGTGCTTTCTTCTCAATACAACACGGTGACAGGATAGGTCATTAATTAAACGATTCAAACGGTTAAACAAAAGAGGGGCGTTTCGAGGTAAATGCCGCTGCTTTTAATTGAACTATTCGCATCTTAAACTGCACTGTAACTTTTATTCATGCATTTTTTCTTTTAATGTTTATTTTATTATCTTTGCTTTTTAATGACTGTTTTTAGATGTCATTTCCTTTGTGTGAAGCACTTTGAATTGCCTCGTGTTGAAAGGTGCTAGATGAATAAACTAATACACGCTTTACATTTCTCCCAGATGTCCTCAAATGGAAGTTCCTGGAGCCTCTTAGAGAAGGGTATGGAAAGTAGTTTTTAAACACTGTGGCATCTCTCTGCTGTCCTACGTTTCTGATGTGTCCTTAAACACATCACTGATATAAACTCACTTTCATGAGCACAGTGGGGGAGGCCACAGGAAACACTGAAAGCACATCTTTTTGCTCTGCATCGTCTTGGCTGAGAGCAGGAGCTCCAGCCGCTCCATGAATCACGCTCAGCTGATAAATACACGAGCGTGAGGTCTAACATACAAGATAGGGCTCTCTGTATTCCTGATGATGGATGGCCCCGCGCCGCCTCATATTTCTCCCACAATCTGGCTTCAGACGTTGTGTTCAAAGTGCAGGAAGCAGACCACTGGGAGGTAGAATAAAGGTGGGCCGGCAAGAGAGTGCTGAGCGGTAGTCAGGGGTTACCATGGAGAGACATCAGATCACTTAGAACCAGATTGATTTCAGTCTGAATATCAAAATCAATCCAAGATATGGCTCCATCAAAAGCTCGCTGCCTAACAACCTCCTATTCTCTTCCTTCCTTCCTTCCTTCCTTCCTTCCTACCTACCTTCCTTCCTTCCTACCTACCTTCCTTCCTACCTACCTACCTACCTACCTACCTACCTACCTACCTACCTACCTACCTACCTACCTACCTACCTACCTACCTACCTACCTACCTACCTACCTACCTACCTACCTACCTACCTACCTACCTACCTACCTACCTACCTACCTACCTACCTATCAACTTATCTTTCTTCCAACCCTCCCTTAGCTTCCTACTTCTCTCTACCTACCCATGTACTTTCCTACCTACCTACCTACCTACCTACCTACCTACCTACCTACCTACCTACCTACCTACATACCTTCCTCGTTATCTTACCCATCTAATTACATTACGACCAAAGAGTATCAGAGGTTCGAGTCGATGATTATCCAATGAGAAATCTGGTTAATCTTGAATCAGAATGATAGCTGCTTGGTTTCAGTCTGGATAACAAAATAAATTGCACGGTATTCCTTTCGACAGACAAGTGCTGTGAAGTAAATAGAAACACTCAGGCAACAAATTGAAGGTCCGATATTCAAGCTTGTTGTTTCCTGGCAACGTGTTCCCGTGAGGAAACAACAACTGGTGGAACACGAGCAGTGTTTGCCTTCAGTGGAGGAAGTGTGGAGGATAACACAGATACATAATGAAAGGATAACAGAGGATGGCGTCCTGACACCTCGTCCACTTACCCTGCTTCCTTAAACAGCAGCTGACAGGCTGAACACCCACATGTTTGCTCTGTGAATGGGAAATGGACTGCATTAATACAAGTCATTCACACACATCCATTCAGAGGCTGCAGGAGCTACTGGGGATTAAGTGTGTTGCTCAAGGACACATCAACACGTTGACTTTGGGGGCTTAGAGTCTAACTACTACTACTACCTTCCTATTTATCTACTGTCCTACTCAAATTATAACATCTACTTACTTATGAACCTTCCTACCAACTTCCTTCCTACCACCTTACTGTATCTTCTTACCTTACTTTTCTACCTACCTAGATACAATCCTACTACTACCTGTACAATGTAACCCACCTGCTTCCCACTTCCCTACCTATTTTCTAACTTACCGTCAAACCTACATGTCTATGTACCTCTCTACCTCCTACCTACCTATTTACCTAATGACCTACCTTTCTACTAACCCTGTTAACTTT
>JAPTMU010000141.1:432507-536330 GCA_028583405.1 Pogonophryne albipinna | reverse complement strand
TAAAGTAGAGACACTACATACTGATATCACCTGAACATCAGCAGAGAGGACTCTTTAAAGTAGAGACACTACATACTGATATACACCTGAACATCAGCAGGAGAGGACTCTTTTAAAGTAGAGACACTACATACTGATATACCCTGAACATCAGCAGGAGAGGACTCTTTAAAGTAGAGACACTACATACTGATATACACCTGAACATCAGCAGAGAGGACTCTTTAAAGTAGAGACACTACATACTGATATACACCTGAACATCAGCAGGAGAGGACTCTTTAAAGTAGAGACACTAAACTGATATACACCTGAACATCAGCAGGAGAGGACTCTTTAAAGTAGAGACACTACATACTATATCACCTGAACATCAACAGGAGAGGACTCTTTAAAGTAGAGACACTACATACTGATATACACCTGAACATCGGCAGGAGAGGACTCTTTAAGTAGAGACACTACATACTGATATCCACCTGAACATCAGCAGGAGAGGACTCTTTAAAGTAGAGACACTACATACTGATATACACCTGAACATCAGCAGGAGAGGACTCTTTAAAGTAGAGACACATACTGATATACACCTGAACATCAGCAGGAGAGGACTCTTTAAAGTAGAGACACTACATACTGATATACACCTGAACATCAGCAGGAGAGGACTCTTTAAAGTAGAGACACTACATACTGATATACACCTGAACATCAGCAGGGAGGACTCTTTAAAGTAGAGACACTACATACTGATATACACCTGAACATCAGCAGGAGAGGACTCTTTAAAGTAGAGACACTACATACTGATATACACCTGAACATCAGCAGGGAGGACTCTTTAAAGTAGAGACACTACATACTGATATACACCTGAACATCAGCAGGAGAGGACTCTTAAAGTAGAGACACTACATACTGATATCCACCTGAACATCAGCAGGAGAGGACTCTTTAAAGTAGAGACACTACATACTGATATACACCTGAACATCAGCAGGAGAGGACTCTTTAAAGTAGAGACACTACATACTGATATACACCTGAACATCAGCAGGAGAGGACTCTTTAAAGTAGAGACACTACATACTGATATACACCTGAACATCAGCAGGAGAGGACTCTTTAAAGTGGAGACACTACATACTGATATACACCTGAACATCAGCAGGAGAGGACTCTTTAAAGTGGAGACACTACATACTGATATACACCTGAACATCAGCAGGAGAGGACTCTTTAAAGTAGAGACACTACATACTGATATACACCTGAACATCAGCAGGAGAGGACTCTTTAAAGTAGAGACACTACATACTGATATACACCTGAACATCAGCAGGAGAGGACTCTTTAAAGTAGAGACACTACATACTGATATACACCTGAACATCAGCAGGAGAGGACTCTTAAAGTAGAGACACTACATTCTGATATACACCTGAACATCAGCAGGAGAGGACTCTTTAAAGTAGAGACACTACATACTGATATACACCTGAACATCAGCAGGAGAGGACTCTTTAAAGTAGAGACACTACATACTGATATACACCTGAACATCAGCAGGAGAGGACTCTTTAAAGTAGAGACACTACATACTGATATACACCTGAACATCAGCAGGAGAGGACTCTTTAAAGTAGAGACACTACATACTGATATACACCTGAACATCAGCAGGAGAGGACTCTTTAAAGTAGAGACACTACATACTGATATACACCTGAACATCAGCAGGAGAGGACTCTTTAAAGTAGAGACACTACATACTGATATACACCTGAACATCAGCAGGAGGGGACTCTTTAAAGTAGAGACACTACATACTGATATACACCTGAACATCAGCAGGAGAGGACTTTAAAGTAGAGACACTACATACTGATATACACCTGAACATCAGCAGGAGAGGACTCTTTAAAGTAGAGACACTACATACGGATATACACCTGAACATCAGCAGGAGAGGACTCTTTAAAGTAGAGACACTACATACTGATATATACCTGAACATCAGCAGGAGAGGACTCTTTAAAGTAGAGACACTACATACTGATATATACCTGAACATCAGCAGGAGAGGACTCTTTAAAGTAGAGACACTACATACTGATATACACCTGAACATCAGCAGGAGAGGACTCTTTAAAGTAGAGACACTACATACTGATATACACCTGAACATCAGCAGGAGAGGACTCTTTAAAGTAGAGACACTACATACTGATATACACCTGAACATCAGCAGGAGAGGACTCTTTAAAGTAGAGACACTACATACTGATATACACCTGAACATCAGCAGGAGAGGACTCTTTAAAGTAGAGACACTACATACTGATATCCACCTGAAACATCAGCAGGAGAGGACTCTTTAAAGTAGAGACACTACATACTGATATACACCTGAACATCAGCAGGAGAGGACTCTTTAAAGTAGAGACACTACATACTGATATACACCTGAACATCAGCAGGAGAGGACTCTTTAAAGTAGAGACACTACATACTGATATACACCTGAAACATCAGGAGAGGACTTTAAAGTAGAGACACTACATACTGATATACACCTGACATCAGCAGGAGAGGACTCTTTAAAGTAGAGACACTACATACTGATATCCACCTGAACATCAGCAGGACAGGACTCTTTAAAGTAGAGACACTACATACTGATATACACCTGAACATCAGCAGGAGAGGACTCTTTAAAGTAGAGACACTACATACTGATATACACCTGAACATCAGCAGGAGAGGACTCTTTAAAGTAGAGACACTACATACTGATATACACCTGAACATCAGCAGGAGAGGACTCTTTAAAGTAGAGCACTACATACTGATATACACCTGAACATCAGCAGGAGAGGACTCTTTAAAGTAGAGACACTACATACTGATATACACCTGAACATCAGCAGGAGAGACTCTTTAAAGTAGAGACACTACATACTGATATACACCTGAACATCAGCAGGAGAGGACTCTTTAAAGTAGAGACACTACATACTGATATACACCTGAACATCAGCAGGAGAGGACTCTTTAAAGTAGAGACACTACATACTGATATCCACCTGAACATCAGCAGGAGAGGACTCTTTAAAGTAGAGACACTACATACTGATATACACATGAACATCAGCAGGAGAGGACTCTTTAAAGTAGAGACACTACATACTGATATACACCTGAACATCAGCAGGAGAGGACTCTTTAAAGTAGAGACACTACATACTGATATACACCTGAACATCAGCAGGAGAGGACTCTTTAAAGTAGAGACACTACATACTGATATACACCTGAACATCAGCAGGAGAGGACTCTTTAAAGTAGAGACACTACATACTGATATACACCTGAACATCAGCAGGAGAGGACTCTTTAAAGTGGAGACACTACATACTGATATACACCTGAACATCAGCAGGAGAGGACTCTTTAAAGTAGAGACACTACATACTGATATACACCTGAACATCAGCAGGAGAGGACTCTTTAAAGTAGAGACACTACATACTGATATACACCTGAACATCAGCAGGAGAGGACTCTTTAAAGTAGAGACACTACATACTGATATACACCTGAACATCAGCAGGAGAGGACTCTTTAAAGTAGAGACACTACATGAGATATACACCTGAACATCAGCAGGAGAGGACTCTTTAAAGTAGAGACACTACATACTGATATACACCTGACATCAGCAGGAGAGGACTCTTTAAAGTAGAGACACTACATACTGATATACACCTGAACATCAGCAGGAGAGGACTCTTTAAAGTAGAGACACTACATACTGATATACACCTGAACATCAGCAGGAGAGGACTCTTTAAAGTAGAGACACTACATACTTATATACACCTGAACATCAGCAGGAGAGGACTCTTTAAAGTAGAGACACTACATACTGACATACACCTGAACATCAGCAGGAGAGGACTCTTTAAAGTAGAGACACAACATACTGATATACACCTGAACATCAGCAGGAGAGGACTCTTTAAAGTAGAGACACTACATACTGATATCCACCTGAACACCAGCAGGAGAGGACTCTTTAAAGTAGAGACACTACATACGATATACACCTGAACATCAGCAGGAGAGGACTCTTTAAAGTAGAGACACTACATACTGATATACACCTGAACATCAGCAGGAGAGGACTCTTAAAGTAGAGACACTACATACTGATATACACCTGAACATCAGCAGGAGAGGACTCTTTAAAGTAGAGACACTACATACTGATATACACCTGAACATCAGCAGGAGAGGACTCTTTAAAGTAGGGAACTACATACTGACATACACCTGAACATCAGCAGGAGAGGACTCTTTAAAGTAGAGACACTACATACTGATATACACCTGAACATCAGCAGGAGAGGACTCTTTAAAGTAGAGACACTACATACTGACATACACCTGAACATCAGCAGGAGAGGACTCTTTAAAGTAGAGACACAACATACTGATATACACCTGAACATCAGCAGGAGAGGACTCTTTAAAGTAGAGACACTACATACTGATATCCACCTGAACACCAGCAGGAGAGGACTCTTTAAAGTAGAGACACTACATACTGATATACACCTGAACATCAGCAGGAGAGGACTCTTTAAAGTAGAGACACTACATACTGATATACACCTGAACATCAGCAGGAGAGGACTCTTTAAAGTAGAGACACTACATACTGATATACACCTGAACATCAGCAGGAGAGGACTCTTTAAAGTAGAGACACTACATACTGACATACACCTGAACATCAGCAGGAGAGGACTCTTTAAAGTAGAGACACTACATACTGATATACACCTGAACATCAGCAGGAGAGGACTCTTTAAAGTAGAGACACTACATACTGACATACACCTGAACATCAGCAGGAGAGGACTCTTTGAAGTAGAGACACAACATACTGATATACACCTGAACATCAGCAGGAGAGGACTCTTTAAAGTAGAGACACTACATACTGATATCCACCTGAACACCAGCAGGAGAGGACTCTTTAAAGTAGAGACACTACATACTGATATACACCTGAACATCAGCAGGAGAGGACTCTTTAAAGTAGAGACACTACATACTGATATACACCTGAACATCAGCAGGAGAGGACTCTTTAAAGTAGAGACACTACATACTGATATACACCTGAACATCAGCAGGAGAGGACTCTTTAAAGTAGAGACACTACATACTGATATACACCTGAACATCAGCAGGAGAGGACTCTTTAAAGTAGAGACACTACATACTGATATACACCTGAACATCAGCAGGAGAGGACTCTTTAAAGTGGAGACACTACATACTGATATACACCTGAACATCAGCAGGAGAGGACTCTTTAAAGTAGAGACACTACATACTGATATACACCTGAACATCAGCAGGAGAGGACTCTTTAAAGTAGAGACACTACATACTGATATACACCTGAACATCAGCAGGAGAGGACTCTTTAAAGTAGGACACTACATACTGACATACACCTGAACATCAGCAGGAGAGGACTCTTTAAAGTAGAGACACAACATACTGATACACACCTGAACATCAGCAGGAGAGGACTCTTTAAAGTAGAGACACTACATACTGATATCCACCTGAACACCAGCAGGAGAGGACTCTTTAAAGTAGAGACACTACATACTGATATACACCTGAACATCAGCAGGAGAGGACTCTTTAAAGTAGAGACACTACATACTGATATACACCTGAACATCAGCAGGAGAGGACTCTTTAAAGTAGAGACACTACATACTGATATACACCTGAACATCAGCAGGAGAGGACTCTTTAAAGTAGAGACACTACATACTGATATACACCTGAACATCAGCAGGAGAGGACTCTTTAAAGTGGAGACACTACATACTGATATACACCTGAACATCAGCAGGAGAGGACTCTTTAAAGTAGAGACACTACATACTGATATACACCTGAACATCAGCAGGAGAGGACTCTTTAAAGTAGAGACACTACATACTGATATACACCTGAACATCAGCAGGAGAGGACTCTTTAAAGTAGAGACACTACATACTGATATACACCTGAACATCAGCAGGAGAGGACTCTTTAAAGTAGAGACACTACATACTGATATCCACCTGAACATCAGCAGGAGAGGACTCTTTAAAGTAGAGACACTACATACTGATATACACCTGAACATCAGCAGGAGAGGACTCTTTAAAGTAGAGACACTACATACTGATATACACCTGAACATCAGCAGGAGAGGACTCTTTAAAGTAGAGACACTACATACTGATATACACCTGAACATCAGCAGGAGAGGACTCTTTAAAGTAGAGACACTACATACTGATATACACCTGAACATCAGCAGGAGAGGACTCTTTAAAGTAGAGACACTACATACTGATATACACCTGAACATCAGCAGGAGAGGACTCTTTAAAGTAGAGACACTACATACTGATATACACCTGAACATCAGCAGGGGAGGACTCTTTAAAGTAGAGACACTACATACTGATATACACCTGAACATCAGCAGGAGAGGACTCTTTAAAGTAGAGACACTACATACTGATATCCACCTGAACATCAGCAGGAGAGGACTCTTTAAAGTAGAGACACTACATACTGATATACACCTGAACATCAGCAGGAGAGGACTCTTTAAAGTAGAGACACTACATACTGATATACACCTGAACATCAGCAGGAGAGGACTCTTTAAAGTAGAGACACTACATACTGATATACACCTGAACATCAGCAGGAGAGGACTCTTTAAAGTAGAGACACTACATACTGATATACACCTGAACATCAGCAGGAGAGGACTCTTTAAAGTAGAGACACTACATACTGATATACACCTGAACATCAGCAGGAGAGGACTCTTTAAAGTGGAGACACTACATACTGATATACACCTGAACATCAACAGGAGAGGACTCTTTAAAGTAGAGACACTACATACTGATATACACCTGAACATCAGCAGGAGAGGACTCTTTAAAGTAGAGACACTACATACTGATATACACCTGAACATCAGCAGGAGAGGACTCTTTAAAGTAGAGACACTACATACTGATATACACCTGAACATCAGCAGGAGAGGACTCTTTAAAGTAGAGACACTACATACTGATATACACCTGAACATCAGCAGGAGAGGACTCTTTAAAGTAGAGACACTACATACTGATATACACCTGAACATCAGCAGGAGAGGACTCTTTAAAGTAGAGACACTACATACTGATATACACCTGAACATCAGCAGGAGAGGACTCTTTAAAGTAGAGACACTACATACTGATATACACCTGAACATCAGCAGGAGAGGACTCTTTAAAGTAGAGACACTACATACTGATATACACCTGAACATCAGGAGAGGACTCTTTAAAGTAGAGACACTACATACTGATATACACCTGAACATCAGCAGGAGAGGACTCTTTAAAGTAGAGACACTACATACTGATATACAACTGAACATCAGCAGGAGAGGACTCTTTATTTGGAGACACTACATACTGATATACACCTGAACATCAGCAGGAGAGGACTCTTTAAAGTAGAGACACTACATACTGATATACACCTGAATATCAGCAGGAGAGGACTCTTTAAAGTAGAGACACTACATACTGATATCCACCTGAACATCAGCAGGAGAGGACTCTTTAAAGTAGAGACACTACATACTGATATACACCTGAATATCAGCAGGAGAGGACTCTTTAAAGTAGAGACACTACATACTGATATCCACCTGAACATCAGCAGGAGAGGGCTCTTTAAAGTAGAGACACTACATACTGATATACACCTGAACATCAGCAGGAGAGGACTCTTTAAAGTAGAGACACTACATACTGATATACACCTGAACATCAGCAGGAGAGGGCTCTTTAAAGTAGAGACACTACATACTGATATACACCTGAACATCAGCAGGAGAGGACTCTTTAAAGTAGAGACACTACATACTGATATACACCTGAACATCAGCAGGAGAGGACTCTTTAAAGTAGAGACACTACATACTGATATACACCTGAACATCAGCAGGAGGGGACTCTTTAAAGTAGAGACACTACATACTGATATACACCTGAACATCAGCAGGAGAGGACTCTTTAAAGTAGAGACACTACATACTGATATACACCTGAACATCAGCAGGAGAGGACTCTTTAAAGTAGAGACACTACATACTGATATACACCTGAACATCAGCAGGAGAGGACTCTTTAAAGTAGAGACACTACATACTGATATATACCTGAACATCAGCAGGAGAGGACTCTTTAAAGTAGAGACACTACATACTGATATACACCTGAACATCAGCAGGAGAGGACTCTTTAAAGTAGAGACACTACATACTGATATACACCTGAACATCAGCAGGAGAGGACTCTTTAAAGTAGAGACACTACATACTGATATACACCTGAACATCAGCAGGAGAGGACTCTTTAAAGTAGAGACACTACATACTGATATACTCCTGAACATCAGCAGGAGAGGACTCTTTAAAGTAGAGACACTACATACTGATATACACCTGAACATCAGCAGGAGAGGACTCTTTAAAGTAGAGACACTACATACTGATATACACCTGAACATCAGCAGGAGAGGACTCTTTAAAGTAGAGACACTACATACTGATATACACCTGAACATCAGCAGGAGAGGACTCTTTAAAGTAGAGACACTACATACTGATATACACCTGAACATCAGCAGGAGAGGACTCTTTAAAGTAGAGACACTACATACTGATATACACCTGAACATCAGCAGGAGAGGACTCTTTAAAGTAGAGACACTACATACTGATATACACCTGAACATCAGCAGGAGAGGACTCTTTAAAGTAGAGACACTACATACTGATATACACCTGAACATCAGCAGGAGAGGACTCTTTAAAGTAGAGACACTACATACTGATATACACCTGAACATCAGCAGGAGAGGACTCTTTAAAGTAGAGACACTACATACTGATATACACCTGAACATCAGCAGGAGAGGACTCTTTAAAGTAGAGACACTACATACTGATATACTCCTGAACATCAGCAGGAGAGGACTCTTTAAAGTAGAGACACTACATACTGATATACACCTGAACATCAGCAGGAGAGGACTCTTTAAAGTAGAGACACTACATACTGATATACACCTGAACATCAGCAGGAGAGGACTCTTTAAAGTAGAGACACTACATACTGATATACACTTGAACATCAGCAGGAGAGGACTCTTTAAAGTAGAGACACTACATACTGATATACACCTGAACATCAGCAGGAGAGGACTCTTTAAAGTAGAGACACTACATACTGATATACACCTGAACATCAGCAGGAGAGGACTCTTTAAAGTAGAGACACTACATACTGATATACACCTGAACATCAGCAGGAGAGGACTCTTTAAAGTAGAGACACTACATACTGATATACACCTGAACATCAGCAGGAGAGGACTCTTTAAAGTAGAGACACTACATACTGATATACACCTGAACATCAGCAGGAGAAGACTCTTTAAAGTAGAGACACTACATACTGATATACACCTGAACATCAGCAGGAGAGGACTCTTTAAAGTAGAGACACTACATACTGATATACACCTGAACATCAGCAGGAGAGGACTCTTTAAAGTAGAGACACTACATACTGATATACACCTGAACATCAGCAGGAGAGGACTCTTTAAAGTAGAGACACTACATACTGATATACTCCTGAACATCAGCAGGAGAGGACTCTTTAAAGTAGAGACACTACATACTGATATACACCTGAACATCAGCAGGAGAGGACTCTTTAAAGTAGAGACACTACATACTGATATACACCTGAACATCAGCAGGAGAGGACTCTTTAAAGTAGAGACACTACATACTGATATACACCTGAACATCAGCAGGAGAGGACTCTTTAAAGTAGAGACACTACATACTGATATACACCTGAACATCAGCAGGAGAGGACTCTTTAAAGTAGAGACACTACATACTGATATACACCTGAAGGACCTAAAACAAAACCTATAATAGTAAAATCACTTTCACTAGATTTAAAACAATGTTCAAACTACAGAGACAAAAAAACACAAGAAAATGTGAAATTACAAAATATATACGAAAAACAACCAGAAAAAATATGTCACGTCTCTAGAAGTAGATTTAAAACAAGTAGAAGCAGAGCGACCGATAAGTCTCAGAAATAACTTCAGACGCAGAATAAAAAGTCTGTGTTGTTCCTGTGCAGACAGACTGTGTGTGTGTGTGTGTGTGTGTGTGTGTGTGTGTGTGTGTGTGTGTGTGTGTGTGTGTGTGTGTGTGTGTGTGTGTGTGTGTGTGTGTGTGTGTGTGTGTGTGTGTGTGTGTGTGTGTGTGTGTGTGTGTGTGTGCGCGCCTCGGGGGTCTCAGGATTTATTGGTGGTTTCTATAATTCATCTTGTTCTACTAAACGGGCTGCTTCCTCCCTGCAGACGCTTCTCATTGATCTCTGAGTCTGTGGATAATAACGATAATTAAACATCGTTTTTCATGAGTTTTAGGATCTTTATTTTCATAACGTCTCAGACAGGTGCAGAGAAAACATCCGAAGTCCCAACCAGGAGTTCATTTGACTACCTTCGTCTGTCTGTAGATTTCTCCTAAATATACCAAAAGTCATCATAATGGCTCATTCTTCATATCCAGCATTTCAGAATTTTCATTACAAATGTTTTGATAATTAAACATTTTATACATAACAAATTAAAGGTGGGGTAGGTAAGTCTTGAGAAACTGGCTCGAGATACACTTGGTTATTATATTCCATTGTAATGCTCTTAACATCCCGATAAGCAATGAATATCTGAAGTGCTTTGAAGCCGTGGTTCTGTAAAAAGCTCGACCAATCATCTGAGCCGGCTAAAGTAACTGGATGGCCTACCTGCCTGTCAGCCTTCCATCTGGGCACAAACTCATCTCTGCCCTCATTGCGTCATGTGCGCGTTCCGTGTGTGTTGGAGGAGGGGCTCTGTGAGGAAGGGCAAGATTTGTTCCAGCTGTGTATTTTCAAATAGAGCGCACTCGAGCTGTTTCTCCAAAATTACCTACCCCACCTTTAAGTAAAACATGGTTTTTTTACATACTGCGGAAAAGTGATAATTTTTATTAGTAAATATAAAAAAATGTTTAATGTATTTTAAATCTTTAAAACTTTTTGTTTTTCATATTTTTATTTTATTTCTATTTAACTTACTTGACATAATAGAGTGGTGAAGCCCCTCCCCTTCCGGTGGGACTCATGGGACCTTATTTCGAAAAAAGTATGCATTGAAGGTCAATGGAGAGAGAAAGATTATCTTTCGATCCCGTTTGAATTGTGCCACGAATTACACACATGATGTTTGTCAATTTTAAAAGATCATTTTGGAAGTCAAAAAAATACAATTGTGTCGTAAAACTGTGAAGTAACACTGAAACCGCTGAATGAACTACATCTCCCGTCTCGCACCCACACACCAAGACGGCCGTCACGTTGAACATTTCACTTCTTTCTTTCTGAACGAGGCGGAAAGTATTAAAAGAGGTGAAAATCACTCCAAGTCTGGTGCGTGTTGAGAGCTGTGCACACACAAGGGGAGTTAGTCGGTTCCGTGAGAGCCAGCATGCGGGACGGGACTCTGGGATTTTGTAGTCTTTCTAGTTGCATATTTTTCATAGTCTTATATTTCAACAGTTTTACGACAAACTGTGACTTTTTTGAAACGGGAAATGATCTTTTAAATTGACAAACATCATATGTTGTAATTCGTTGCACAATTCAAACGGGATCGAAAGATAATCTTTTCTCTCTCCATCGACTTCAATACAAACTTTTTTCAGAAATAAGGTCCATGGAGGTCCACCGGAAGGAGAGGGATAGAGTCAGCTCTCAGTATAGTGTCGGCTTGTTTGAGACAAGCGAGACCGACGCAGACCTGCGCAATTGCGATCAACGTCTTGCTAGTGCGTTGCATGATGGTTACCCCTAGTTTCCACCGGGTCCGTCTGCGCGCGTAACGGCTGCGCCGCGGTTTTGGTCCGGCCTCCTCCGGCATCATACCCTACCGGGCGCGTTTCAGAAGCATTTCAGAAGCGGAGCGTCTTGCCTGCCGGCTCGCAGTTTCAGTTGATTTGAGCATATTTCCTGGACAGGCTACTTTGTACAGACAAACGTTAATAATAATTGTAATATCCCAGTTATAAACGACATGAATCAAAGATGTGTTTCTGGTATTTTAGTGGAAAATCATCATCATTATTCTAATTTACACAGTGCCTGTAAACCGGAGGAGAACGCTGGCATTTTCTCCTCCAAACGACTACTGAGGATAGGGTCTGCAAATGAGTGTGTGTGTGTGTGTGTGTGTGTGTGTGTGTGTGTGTGTGTGTATATATGCTATATATGCTCTGAACGTTCCACTTCCTGCCCGGACACTACCTTACGGCTGCGTCGCGTCAAAAAATAGACTTCAATCCTATTTCGAGCGGAGCCCAGCGGCGAGACGCTTCTGGGACGCTTCTGGACCCGGTGGAAAACTAGGGTCCGTCTGCGGCGCGTTGCGGCTGCGCCGCGGCGTTCCGCAAGGATCGCGGCCACTCTAGTCAATGGGTGCTATTCCACCAGACGCGCCGCAGTTACGGCTCAGAAGCGTTAATGAACACTTTAGACAGGTTATGTTTCCAGTGTAAATATGCCGGATTATAGCTTTGAGCTAATTTCCATTCCGCTAGTCCCTGAGCAATGGGAGTGAGGGGGGGAAGGGGGATGTCCGGTGCCTTGCTCAAGGGCACCACGGCAGGGCAGGAGGTGAACTGGGACCTCTCCAAGTAGAAGTCCACACTCCATATTTTTAGGTCTGGTCTGTTCATACTGCTCTCAGGCTGATATCTAGTGTATTAATACACACTGTTCATACTGCTCTCAGGCTGATATCTAGTGTATTAATACACACTGTTCATACTGCTCTCAGGCTGATATCTAGTGTATTAATACACACTGTTCATACTGCTCACAGGCTGATATCTAGTGTATTAATACACACTGTTCATACTGCTCTCAGCTGATATCTGTGTATTAATACACACTGTTCATACTGCTCTCAGGCTGATATCTAGTGTATTAATACACACTGTTCATACTGCTCTCAGGCTGATATCTAGTGTATTAATACACACTGTTCATACTGCTCTGAGGCTGATATCTAGTGTATTAATACACACTGTTCATACTGCTCTCAGGGCTGATATCTAGTGTATTCATACTACACTGTTCATACTGCTCTCAGGCTTGATATCTAGTGTATTAATACACACTGTTCATACTGCTCTGAGGCTGATATCTAGTGTATTAATACACACTGTTCATACTGCTCTGAGGCTGATATCTAGTGTATTAATACACACTGTTCATACTGCTCTCAGGCTGATATCTAGTGTATTAATACACACTGTTCATACTGCTCTCAGGCTGATATCTGTGTATTAATACACACTGTTCATACTGCTCTCAGGCTGATATCTAGTGTATTAATACACACTGTTCATACTGCTCTCAGGCTGATATCTAGTGTATTAATACACACTGTTCATACTGCTCTGAGGCTGATATCTAGTGTATTAATACACACTGTTCATACTGCTCTCAGGCTGATATCTAGTGTATTAATACACACTGTTCATACTGCTCTGAGGCTGATATCTAGTGTATTAATACACACTGTTCATACTGCTCTGAGGCTGATATCTAGTGTATTAATACACACTGTTCATACTGCTCTCAGGCTGATATCTAGTGTATTAATACACACTGTTCATACTGCTCTCAGGCTGATATCTGTGTATTAATACACACTGTTCATACTGCTCTCAGGCTGATATCTGTGTATTAATACACACTGTTCATACTGCTCTCAGGCTGATATCTAGTGTATTAATACACACTGTTCATACTGCTCTCAGGCTGATATCTAGTGTATTAATACACACTGTTCATACTGCTCTCAGGCTGATATCTGTGTATTAATACACACTGTTCATACTGCTCTCAGGCTGATATCTAGTGTATTAATACACACTGTTCATACTGCTCTCAGGCTGATATCTGTGTATTAATACACACTGTTCATACTGCTCTCAGGCTGATATCTGTGTATTAATACACACTGTTCATACTGCTCTCAGGCTGATATCTAGTGTATTAATACACACTGTTCATACTGCTCTCAGGCTGATATCTGTGTATTAATACACACTGTTCATACTGCTCTCAGGCTGATATCTAGTGTATTAATACACACTGTTCATACTGCTCTCAGGCTGATATCTGTGTATTAATACACACTGTTCATACTGCTCTCAGGCTGATATCTAGTGTATTAATACACACTGTTCATACTGCTCTCAGGCTGATATCTAGTGTATTAATACACACTGTTCATACTGCTCTCAGGCTGATATCTAGTGTATTAATACACACTGTTCATACTGCTCTCAGGCTGATATCTAGTGTATTAATACACACTGTTCATACTGCTCTCAGGCTGATATCTAGTGTATTAATACACACTGTTCATACTGCTCTCAGGCTGATATCTAGTGTATTAATACACACTGTTCATACTGCTCTCAGGCTGATATCTAGTGTATTAATACACACTGTTCATACTGCTCTGAGGCTGATACACAGGCTGATATATAGTATTAATACACACTGTTCATACTGCTCACAGGCTAATATCTGTGTATTAATACACACTGTTCATACTGCTCACAGGCTGATATCTAGTGTATTAATACACACTGTTCATACTGCTCACAGGCTGATATCTAGTGTATTAATACACACTGTTCATACTGCTCTCAGGCTGATATATGTGTATTAATACACACTGTTCATACTGCTCACAGGCTGATATCTAGTGTATTAATACACACTGTTCATACTGATCTGAGGCTGATATCTGTGTATTAATACACACTGTGCATACTGCTCTCAGGCTGATATCTGTGTATTAATACACACTGTTCATACTGCTCTGAGGCTGATATCTGTGTATTAATACACACTGTTCATACTGCTCTCAGGCTGATATCTAGTGTATTAATACACACTGTTCATACTGCTCTCAGGCTGATATCTGTGTATTAATACACACTGTTCATACTGCTCTCAGGCTGATATCTAGTGTATTAATACACACTGTTCATACTGCTCTCAGGCTGATATCTAGTGTATTAATACACACTGTTCATACTGCTCAGGCTGATATCTAGTGTATTAATACACACTGTTCATACTGCTCTCAGGCTGATATCTAGTGTATTAATACACACTGTTCATACTGCTCTCAGGCTGATATCTAGTGTATTAATACACACTGTTCATACTGCTCACAGGCTGATATCTAGTGTATTAATACACACTGTTCATACTGCTCACAGGCTGATATCTAGTGTATTAATACACACTGTTCATACTGCTCACAGGCTGATATCTGTGTATTAATACACACTGTTCATACTGCTCACAGCTGATATCTAGTGTATTAATACACACTGTTCATACTGCTCTCAGGCTGATATCTAGTGTATTAATACACACTGTTCATACTGCTCTCAGGCTGATATATGTGTATTAATACACTGTTCATACTGCTCACAGGCTGATATCTAGTGTATTAATACACACTGTTCATACTGCTCACAGGCTGATATCTAGTGTTAATACACACTGTTCATACTGCTCTCAGGCTGATATCTAGTGTATTAATACACACTGTTCATACTGCTCCAGGCTGATATCTAGTGTATTAATACACACTGTTCATACTGCTCACAGGCTGATATCTAGTGTATTATACACACTGTTCATACTGCTCTCAGGCTGATATCTAGTGTATTAATACACACTGTTCATACTGCTCACAGGCTGATATCTAGTGTATTAATACACACTGTTCATACTGCTCACAGGCTGATATCTGTGTATTAATACACACTGTTCATATTGCTCACAGGCTGATATCTAGTGTATTAATACACACTGTTCATACTGCTCACAGGCTGATATCTAGTGTATTAATACACACTGTTCATACTGCTCTCAGGCTGATATCTAGTGTATTAATACACACTGTTCATACTGCTCTCAGGCTGATATCTAGTGTATTAATACACACTGTTCATACTGCTCTCAGGCTGATATCTAGTGTATTAATACACACTGTTCATACTGCTCTCAGGCTGATATCTAGTGTATTAATACACACTGTTCATACTGCTCTCAGGCTGATATGTGTATTAATACACACTGTTCATACTGCTCTCAGGCTGATATCTAGTGTATTAATACACTGTTCATACTGCTCTCAGGCTGATATCTAGTGTATTAATACACACTGTTCATACTGCTCACAGGCTGATATCTAGTGTATTAATACACACTGTTCATACTGCTCTCAGGCTGATATCTAGTGTATTAATACACACTGTTCATACTGCTCACAGGCTGATATCTAGTGTATTAATACACACTGTTCATACTGCTCTCAGGCTGATATCTGTGTATTAATACACACTGTTCATACTGCTCACAGGCTGATATCTAGTGTATTAATACACACTGTTCATACTGCTCACAGGCTGATATCTAGTGTATTAATACACACTGTTCATACTGCTCTCAGGCTGATATCTAGTGTATTAATACACACTGTTCATACTGCTCTCAGGCTGATATCTAGTGTATTAATACACACTGTTCATACTGCTCACAGGCTGATATCTAGTGTATTAATACACACTGTTCATACTGCTCTCAGGCTGATATCTAGTGTATTAATACACACTGTTCATACTGCTCACAGGCTGATATCTAGTGTATTAATACACACTGTTCATACTGCTCTCAGGCTGATATCTAGTGTATTAATACACACTGTTCATACTGCTCTCAGGCTGATATCTAGTGTATTAATACACACTGTTCATACTGCTCACAGGCTGATATCTAGTGTATTAATACACACTGTTCATACTGCTCACAGGCTGATATCTGTGTATTAATACACACTGTTCATACTGCTCACAGGCTGATATCTAGTGTATTATACACACTGTTCATACTGCTCTCAGGCTGATATCTAGTGTATTAATACACACTGTTCATACTGCTCTCAGGCTGATATCTAGTGTATTAATACACACTGTTCATACTGCTCACAGGCTGATATCTAGTGTATTAATACACACTGTTCATACTGCTCTCAGGCTAATATCGTGTATTAATACACACTGTTCATACTGCTCACAGGCTGATATCTAGTGTATTAATACACACTGTTCATACTGCTCACAGGCTGATATCTAGTGTATTAATACACACTGTTCATACTGCTCACAGGCTGATATCTAGTGTATTAATACACACTGTTCATACTGCTCTCAGGCTGATATCTAGTGTATTAATACACACTGTTCATACTGCTCTCAGGCTGATATCTAGTGTATTAATACACACTGTTCATACTGCTCTCAGGCTGATATCTAGTGTATTAATACACACTGTTCATACTGCTCACAGGCTGATATCTAGTGTATTAATACACACTGTTCATACTGCTCTCAGGCTGATATCTAGTGTATTAATACACACTGTTCATACTGCTCACAGGCTGATATCTAGTGTATTAATACACACTGTTCATACTGCTCTCAGGCTGATATCTAGTGTATTAATACACACTGTTCATACTGCTCTCAGGCTGATATCTAGTGTATTAATACACACTGTTCATACTGCTCTCAGGCTGATATCTAGTGTATTAATACACACTGTTCATACTGCTCTCAGGCTGATATCTAGTGTATTAATACACACTGTTCATACTGCTCAGGCTGATATCTAGTGTATTAATACACACTGTTCATACTGCTCTCAGGCTGATATCTAGTGTATTAATACACACTGTTCATACTGCTCTCAGGCTGATATCTAGTGTATTAATACACACTGTTCATACTGCTCTCAGGCTGATATCTAGTGTATTAATACACACTGTTCATACTGCTCTCAGGCTGATATCTAGTGTATTAATACACACTGTTCATACTGCTCACAGGCTGATATCTAGTGTATTAATACACACTGTTCATACTGCTCAGGCTGATATCTAGTGTATTAATACACACTGTTCATACTGCTCTCAGGCTGATATCTAGTGTATTATACACACTGTTCATACTGCTCTCAGGCTGATATCTAGTGTATTAATACACACTGTTCATACTGCTCTCAGGCTGATATCTAGTGTATTAATACACACTGTTCATACTGCTCTCAGGCTGATATCTAGTGTATTAATACACACTGTTCATACTGCTCTCAGGCTGATATCTAGTGTATTAATACACACTGTTCATACTGCTCTCAGGCTGATATCTAGTGTATTAATACACACTGTTCATACTGCTCACAGGCTGATATCTAGTGTATTAATACACACTGTTCATACTGCTCTCAGGCTGATATCTAGTGTATTAATACACACTGTTCATACTGCTCTCAGGCTGATATCTAGTGTATTAATACACACTGTTCATACTGCTCTCAGGCTGATATCTAGTGTATTAATACACACTGTTCATACTGCTCACAGGCTGATATCTAGTGTATTAATACACACTGTTCATACTGCTCTCAGGCTGATATCTAGTGTATTAATAACACTGTTCATACTGCTCTCAGGCTGATATCTAGTGTATTAATACACACTGTTCATACTGCTCACAGGCTGATATCTAGTGTATTAATACACACTGTTCATACTGCTCTCAGGCTGATATCTAGTGTATTAATACACACTGTTCATACTGCTCTCAGGCTGATATCTAGTGTATTAATACACACTGTTCATACTGCTCTCAGGCTGATATCTAGTGTATTAATACACACTGTTCATACTGCTCACAGGCTGATATCTAGTGTATTAATACACACTGTTCATACTGCTCTCAGGCTGATATCTAGTGTATTAATACACACTGTTCATACTGCTCACAGGCTGATATCTAGTGTATTAATACACACTGTTCATACTGCTCTCAGGCTGATATCTAGTGTATTAATACACACTGTTCATACTGCTCTCAGGCTGATATCTAGTGTATTAATACACACTGTTCATACTGCTCACAGGCTGATATCTAGTGTATTAATACACACTGTTCATACTGCTCTCAGGCTGATATCTAGTGTATTAATACACACTGTTCATACTGCTCTCAGGCTGATATCTAGTGTATTAATACACACTGTTCATACTGCTCTCAGGCTGATATCTAGTGTATTAATACACACTGTTCATACTGCTCTCAGGCTGATATCTAGTGTATTAATACACACTGTTCATACTGCTCACAGGCTGATATCTAGTGTATTAATACACACTGTTCATACTGCTCACAGGCTGATATCTAGTGTATTAATACACACTGTTCATACTGCTCTCAGGCTGATATCTAGTGTATTAATACACATGTTCATACTGCTCACAGGCTGATATCTAGTGTATTAATACACACTGTTCATACTGCTCACAGGCTGATATCTAGTGTATTAATACACACTGTTCATACTGCTCACAGGCTGATATCTAGTGTATTAATACACACTGTTCATACTGCTCACAGGCTGATATCTAGTGTATTAATACACACTGTTCATACTGCTCACAGGCTGATATCTAGTGTATTAATACACACTGTTCATATGCTCTCAGGCTGATATCTAGTGTATTAATACACACTGTTCATACTGCTCACAGGCTGATATCTAGTGTATTAATACACACTGTTCATACTGCTCACAGGCTGATATCTAGTGTATTAATACACACTGTTCATACTGCTCTCAGGCTGATATCTAGTGTATTAATACACACTGTTCATACTGCTCAGGCTGATATCTAGTGTATTAATACACACTGTTCATACTGCTCACAGGCTGATATCTAGTGTATTAATACACACTGTTCATACTGCTCTCAGGCTGATATCTAGTGTATTAATACACACTGTTCATACTGCTCACAGGCTGATATCTAGTGTATTAAACACACTGTTCATACTGCTCACAGGCTGATATCTGTGTATTAATACACACTGTTCATACTGCTCACAGGCTGATATCTAGTGTATTAATACACACTGTTCATACTGCTCAGGCTGATATCTAGTGTATTAATACACACTGTTCATACTGCTCTCAGGCTGATATCTAGTGTATTAATACACACTGTTCATACTGCTCTCAGGCTGATATCTAGTGTATTAATACACACTGTTCATACTGCTCTCAGGCTGATATCTAGTGTATTAATACACACTGTTCATACTGCTCTCAGGCTGATATCTAGTGTATTAATACACACTGTTCATACTGCTCTCAGGCTGATATCTGTGTATTAATACACACTGTTCATACTGCTCTCAGGCTGATATCTAGTGTATTAATACACACTGTTCATACTGCTCTCAGGCTGATATCTAGTGTATTAATACACACTGTTCATACTGCTCACAGGCTGATATCTAGTGTATTAATACACACTGTTCATACTGCTCTCAGGCTGATATCTAGTGTATTAATACACACTGTTCATACTGCTCACAGGCTGATATCTAGTGTATTAATACACACTGTTCATACTGCTCTCAGGCTGATATCTGTGTATTAATACACACTGTTCATACTGCTCACAGGCTGATATCTAGTGTATTAATACACACTGTTCATACTGCTCACAGGCTGATATCTAGTGTATTAATACACACTGTTCATACTGCTCTCAGGCTGATATCTAGTGTATTAATACACACTGTTCATACTGCTCACAGGCTGATATCTAGTGTATTAATACACACTGTTCATACTGCTCACAGGCTGATATCTAGTGTATTAATACACACTGTTCATACTGCTCTCAGGCTGATATCTAGTGTATTAATACACACTGTTCATACTGCTCACAGGCTGATATCTAGTGTATTAATACACACTGTTCATACTGCTCTCAGGCTGATATCTAGTGTATTAATACACACTGTTCATACTGCTCTCAGGCTGATATCTAGTGTATTAATACACACTGTTCATACTGCTCACAGGCTGATATCTAGTGTATTAATACACACTGTTCATACTGCTCACAGGCTGATATCTGTGTATTAATACACACTGTTCATACTGCTCTCAGGCTGATATCTGTGTATTAATACACACTGTTCATACTGCTCTCAGGCTGATATCTAGTGTATTAATACACACTGTTCATACTGCTCTCAGGCTGATATCTAGTGTATTAATACACACTTTCATACTGCTCACAGGCTGATATCTAGTGTATTAATACACACTGTTCATACTGCTCAGGCTAATATCTAGTGTATTAATACACACTGTTCATACTGCTCACAGGCTGATATCTAGTGTATTAATACACACTGTTCATACTGCTCACAGGCTGATATCTAGTGTATTAATACACACTGTTCATACTGCTCACAGGCTGATATCTAGTGTATTAATACACACTGTTCATACTGCTCTCAGGCTGATATCTAGTGTATTAATACACACTGTTCATACTGCTCTCAGGCTGATATCTAGTGTATTAATACACACTGTTCATACTGCTCTCAGGCTGATATCTAGTGTATTAATACACACTGTTCATACTGCTCACAGGCTGATATCTAGTGTATTAATACACACTGTTCATACTGCTCTCAGGCTGATATCTAGTGTATTAATACACACTGTTCATACTGCTCACAGGCTGATATCTAGTGTATTAATACACACTGTTCATACTGCTCACAGGCTGATATCTAGTGTATTAATACACACTGTTCATACTGCTCTCAGGCTGATATCTAGTGTATTAATACACACTGTTCATACTGCTCTCAGGCTGATATCTAGTGTATTAATACACACTGTTCATACTGCTCTCAGGCTGATATCTAGTGTATTAATACACACTGTTCATACTGCTCACAGGCTGATATCTAGTGTATTAATACACACTGTTCATACTGCTCACAGGCTGATATCTAGTGTATTAATACACACTGTTCATACTGCTCTCAGGCTGATATCTAGTGTATTAATACACACTGTTCATACTGCTCTCAGGCTGATATCTAGTGTATTAATACACACTGTTCATACTGCTCTCAGGCTGATATCTAGTGTATTAATACACACTGTTCATACTGCTCACAGGCTGATATCTAGTGTATTAATACACACTGTTCATATGCTCTCAGGCTGATATCTAGTGTATTAATACACACTGTTCATACTGCTCTCAGGCTGATATCTAGTGTATTAATACACACTGTTCATACTGCTCTCAGGCTGATATCTAGTGTATTAATACACACTGTTCATACTGCTCTCAGGCTGATATCTAGTGTATTAATACACACTGTTCATACTGCTCTCAGGCTGATATCTAGTGTATTAATACACACTGTTCATACTGCTCTCAGGCTGATATCTAGTGTATTAATACACACTGTTCATACTGCTCTCAGGCTGATATCTAGTGTATTAATACACACTGTTCATACTGCTCTCAGGCTGATATCTAGTGTATTAATACACACTGTTCATACTGCTCTCAGGCTGATATCTAGTGTATTAATACACACTGTTCATACTGCTCTCAGGCTGATATCTGTGTATTAATACACACTGTTCATACTGCTCTCAGGCTGATATCTAGTGTATTAATACACACTGTTCATACTGCTCACAGGCTGATATCTAGTGTATTAATACACACTGTTCATACTGCTCTCAGGCTGATATCTAGTGTATTAATACACACTGTTCATACTGCTCTCAGGCTG
Organism: Pogonophryne albipinna; assembly: GCA_028583405.1. Classification (NCBI taxonomy): domain Eukaryota; kingdom Metazoa; phylum Chordata; class Actinopteri; order Perciformes; family Artedidraconidae; genus Pogonophryne; species Pogonophryne albipinna. The sequence continues at coordinate 513,313 of JAPTMU010000141.1, read as the reverse complement.
ATATCTAGTGTATTAATACACACTGTTCATACTGCTCACAGGCTGATATCTAGTGTATTAATACACACTGTTCATACTGCTCTCAGGCTGATATCTAGTGTATTAATACACACTGTTCATACTGCTCTCAGGCTGATATCTAGTGTATTAATACACACTGTTCATACTGCTCTCAGGCTGATATCTAGTGTATTAATACACACTGTTCATACTGCTCACAGGCTGATATCTAGTGTATTAATACACACTGTTCATACTGCTCTCAGGCTGATATCTAGTGTATTAATACACACTGTTCATACTGCTCACAGGCTGATATCTAGTGTATTAATACACACTGTTCATACTGCTCACAGGCTGATATCTAGTGTATTAATACACACTGTTCATACTGCTCTCAGGTTGATATCTAGTGTATTAATACACACTGTTCATACTGCTCTCAGGCTGATATCTAGTGTATTAATACACACTGTTCATACTGCTCACAGGCTGATATCTAGTGTATTAATACACACTGTTCATACTGCTCACAGGCTGATATCTAGTGTATTAATACACACTGTTCATACTGCTCTCAGGCTGATATCTAGTGTATTAATACACACTGTTCATACTGCTCACAGGCTGATATCTGTGTATTAATACACACTGTTCATACTGCTCACAGGCTGATATCTAGTGTATTAATACACACTGTTCATACTGCTCTCAGGCTGATATCTAGTGTATTAATACACACTGTTCATACTGCTCTGAGGCTGATATCTGTGTATTAATACACACTGTTCATACTGCTCTCAGGCTGATATCTAGTGTATTAATACACACTGTTCATACTGCTCTCAGGCTGATATCTAGTGTATTAATACACACTGTTCATACTGCTCACAGGCTGATATCTAGTGTATTAATACACACTGTTCATACTGCTCTCAGGCTGATATCTAGTGTATTAATACACACTGTTCATACTGCTCACAGGCTGATATCTAGTGTATTAATACACACTGTTCATACTGCTCTCTGCTTGTTGCTCCTGGTTAGAAGCTAAACTGCATCTCGTTGTCTCAGTACCTGTAATATGTGCAATAACAATAAAGTTGAATCTAATCTTGAGCAGGAACAAATGTATTTACTTAGTACATATCTGACATTAACGATTAAACACATGTGTGCATTCTTTATAAATGCAAACCGAGTCAAGCCGACTCCGGAGGTGGCAGTATGCACCTTCAAGCTGTTTGCAATCCGCCAAAAAAACCGAGAGAATAAGAAGATGAAGACGAAGCTGACTCCGAGCTGTCCGACTTCAGGCGAGCTTCTTGAGAGCTCCCCCGGCTGCGATCGGCTATTCTCGTCTACTTTCGAGAAGAGCCGCAACGCGTCTCAAACAAGCCTTGTGTCTCTGTGTGACCACAGCGCCCTCTGTTGGTCGAACAGCGTCATCACAACAACAGTGGAAAAAACATGGCGGCGCCCTTCTGACTCTCCGCTTCTGTCATTCAGGGAGCTTCTTCTCAAAGAAACAGAAAGGAATCTGAAACAGTGACTTCAGTCTGAAACAGGTGGGTTACAGAATACACTTTAGTTTTTAATCTCAGCTGCAGAAACTCTAAACTACAGACTGAGCCTGAAGTACACACAGCTGTCAGCACGTGGACACAACACTGGAAATAAGGGTTAATATATGTAATAATAAAGCAATTTAACTCTATTTATAATCCACATAACACCTGATAGAGTGTCTTAAGCACAACCAGTACTCGGAGTGTCTCCAGTATTAGTAACGTTAACTAATTGTACTTAACTCTCTTAATACTAGTAGTTTCTCTACAGTATTTGTACACGTTTCTCTCCTAACTCACAGAACTGAGGATCAGTATGATTGTTAAATCTGCATCCCCGCTGAGGCTGTTAAATGCATGAATCTCTTTCTCCCTGAAGTCAAAGAGGCAGAAGTCACGTGTTGTTCTTGTTTGCATCTGTCTTGTAACGCAGTGATTCCTGATCGCACCTCTTTTGATCCGGTCCAACTTCTGAACATTTTCATGAGAAACTGCACTTTTTGGGGAGAAAATATAGTTTTCTTGCATTTTTTTTCTTTTTATATACTGTGTAATAAATAATATGAATATTTTAAAATATTTGTTCTCGATAAACGTTCATCTGTTTGTCATCTTGCAATCTACCTGTTATTTATATAGATAGTTATCACCGCAATACACCTTATTTAATTGTGTCTTAATGTTCATTATTCAATTTCATATTGTGTTCTTGTACATATCATATTCTATTTACATTTATATAGACTTCTTGCACTATTTTAAAAATTTTAATTTTATTATATGTTGCATTGTTGGAGGAGCTCAGAGGCCTGTTCCACGAAGCCGGATGTTCTCTTAGCGGCTAACTTCAGGGTAACTCTGGTTTCCGGTCCTACGAAGCTGGTTCTCTTCTTAGCGGCTAGATCTCCATGGTAACTGATGCTGAGCGGCTAACCTGCTCCGGACCAGGTTAGGTTGCAGGCTAAGAGCTCAACTCAGTGAAAGCACCGTCTGCTGACCAATCAGAGCTCAGTGTGCGGAGTTTAAAGCGATCAAGTCATATTACAGGAGAAAGGAAATACAGAAAAGCTGCCGTTGCAGGAAAGACGGCCGGCAACAATCACCGACTGTGTGAACGTGAACATGAATAGAATATCACCTCCATCTTCAGAGCAATCTGACTATTATAACATTAGCGTTAAGAAAGCTTACTGAAATATCTGCCACAACATCAGTAACCGGATCAGAGTCACATTAAGTACAGTCCGCTGCATATCACTTCATAATGTATCATATATCTCCTGATCTGAGTCAGCTGAGCCGTATCTGGCCGTGCAACACTCACAGAGTCACAGACTGGATGCAGAAGGATTATTTGAAGCAACACATTAAGTTGAGGAAACACTCGAGTCAAATGTAATGAAAGTCAGATGGTGTCTTAGACGGGCAGTGATATCATAAAGCTGTTAATGTACGCATTCAAACACTTGTTCTGTTACCAGCTGTATTCACCTTGCAGGTGCAGCTCTGTGGCTTTGATCCTGGATCAAGGGTTTAAGTCATGTTTAAAGTTTAACTTCTTCATATGTCTAATATTATAGTTGACTTTTCATTCAGGAAGTATGACGCTGCGCTGTCAGTACGCTTCTCCATGTCTGTGATTGGTCAAATGCTCCAGATACCACCCCTCTCATGTGAACACCTAACTAGATAGGACACGGCTGGCTTGAGCGATCCACTTGATAACCCGCGTCGTAGGACCGCTTAGCGAGAGCGCGTATGTTTTGGATTAGGCCAACCGGCTAACTCCAACACATCCAGGTGAGGTTGAACCAGCTTCGTAGTACAGGCCCCAGGTCTCTGACAACAAGGTGCAGTTGTTATACACTCGCTGTGTTGTTGTTGTTGTTGTTTACTGGTTTCTCCTCCAGGGGGTGTTTCTCTCCACGATGTCCCGGCTGGCGGTGGTGTGCGGGGGCTCCAGAGGCATCGGGGGGGCCGTGGCCCTGCTGCTGGCAGAGAGGGGCTGCAGGGTGGTGGTCCTCTCCAGGGACCAGGACTCTGCCCGGGCCGCGATGGAGGCTCTGCCCGGAGGTATGGAGCCACAACACGCAATAATATAAAATATATAATTATTATATAGAAATGTATTGATCAGGATAAAGCCCTTGAGACGCACCTTTTGTGTCTCACAGGCAGACATGAACAAAATATCAGAAAGCAAAGCACGACAAACCACGTAGCGTCTGTTCAGTAACATTCATGAAGTCATACCTCCAATCCTCACAATGTGATAGACAGTGTCTCAGATCAGTTTGATCAATAACAAGAGCAGCTGGAAGTGAGATGATGATGCTGAAACGTACCCACTGATGATCAGCAGCAGCAGGTCAAGTACTCCAGTCTGTTGGGGCTTTACACGTCAACGCTCTTCTGACATGGACAGAGGAATGCATCTGGACAGAGTGTCTGACTTGATGGCTCCGAGGCGTGGAGCTGCAACAAGACGTAGTTTCAACGTCAACCCTATTGTTAATCTTTCACTTTGTGTGTTCAGAGATCCAGAATACACAAAGACATGTTTACACATTAAGACATGAATAAAAGCACAACAACCAATATGTACAAAAGAACAGTCACTTCATTATCTTGAGAATGTGCATCAGTGCAGACGGGCCGTCTCTTCCACATCAACATGTGTCCTCTCTTCTTCGTGTCTCGTCTACATCAACATGTGTCCCCTCTTCTTCATGTCTCTTCTACATCAACATGTGTCCCCTCTTCTTCATGTCTCTTCTACATCAACATGTGTCCCCTCTTCTCATGTCTCTTCTACATCAACATGTGTCCCCTCTTCTTCATGTCTCTTCTACATCACATGTGTCCCCTCTTCTTCGTGTCTCTTCTACATCAACCTGTGTCCCTCTTCTTCCATGTCTCTTCTACATCAACATGTGTCCCCTCTTCTTCGTGTCTCTTCTACATCAACATGTGTCCCCTCTTCTTCGTGTCTCTTCTACATCAACATGTGTCCCCTCTTCTTCATCAACATGTCCCTCTTCTTCATGTCTCTTCTACATCAACATGTGTCCCCTCTTCTTCATGTCTCTTCTACATCAACATGTGTCCCCTCTTCTTCATGTCTCTTCTACATCAACATGTGTCCCCTCTTCTTCATGTCTCTTCTACATCAACATGTGTCCCCTCTTCTTCATGTCTCTTCTACATCAACATGTGTCCCCTCTTCTTCATGTCTCTTCTACATCAACATGTGTCCCCTCTTCTTCATGTCTCTTCTACATCAACATGTGTCCCCTCTTCTTCATGTCTCTTCTACATCAACATGTGTCCCCTCTTCTTCATGTCTCTTCTACATCAACATGTGTCCCCTCTTCTTCATGTCTCTTCTACATCAACATGTGTCCCCTCTTCTTCATGTCTCTTCTACATCAACATGTGTCCCCTCTTCTCATGTCTCTTCCATCAACATGTGTCCCCTCTTCTTCATGTCTCTTCTACATCAACATGTGTCCCCTCTTCTTCATGTCTCTTCTACATCAACATGTGTCCCCTCTTCTTCATGTCTCTTCTACATCAACATGTGTCCCTCTTCTTCATGTCTCTTCTACATCAACATGTGTCCCCTCTTCTTCATGTCTCTTCTACATCAACATGTGTCCCCTCTTCTTCATGTCTCTTCTACATCAACATGTGTCCCCTCTTCTTCATGTCTCTTCTACATCAACATGTGTCCCCTCTTCTTCATGTCTCTTCTACATCAACATGTGTCCCCTCTTCTTCATGTCTCTTCTACATCAACATGTGTCCCCTCTTCTTCATGTCTCTTCTACATCAACATGTGTCCCCTCTTCTTCATGTCTCTTCTACATCAACATGTGTCCCCTCTTCTTCATGTCTCTTCTACATTCCTACTAGAGCACCATTGAGTTCTTTGTAACCAAATGTCTCTCAGAGGGGCGTGGGGAGGGGCTCCTTGTTTCATCTAAAGTAACAGACAGAGAATCAGCACTTTGGAAACAGGGCTGAAACAGAGGGGATTATGGGTAATGCTGCAATGATCTGTTGGTGTTTCAGCCAATCAGAGACAGGCTCTGGATAGATCTGAGAGCTGTCATGGATTGGTGAGAAACAGTAGCTGACAGGAACAAAAAGTTTCAAGTCTCAAAGCTTTATCATCATTAGCAGCTACAGAGTAGATGTGACCAGAGAAGGGAAGTAGTGGAGTACAAATACTTAGTTACTGCACTTAAGTACATGTTTCTGGTGTCAGTACTTTACACCACGACTTATTGTTCTGACAGCTTTTAACTTTGACTTGTTCCATGTTTCAGGAGACCACCTGTCCCTCAGCTGTGACGTCTCTAAAGAACAGGAAGTGCAGAGGAGCTTCGAGACCATCCAGAAAACCTGCGGCAGCGTCTCGTACCTGGTGAACGCCGCCGGCATCAACAGGTGAGAACACCTGAGCTGCTGATGCATCATGGGGGATTCAGACACACATCTCTGCACTATAATTACACTATAAAAAAAATATTATTATTATTATAAATACAACTTTATGTAAACAGTTTAATATATATGGTTTACGAATATGAGGTAAGAAGTGTGTGTGTGTGTGCAACATGCTTACAGTGTGTGTGTGTGTGTGTGTGTGCAGGGACTCCCTCCTCCTGAGGACCCCCCCTGACCTCATGGTCTCTATGCTCCACACTAACCTGCTGGGCTCCATGCTGACCTGCAGGGTGGCGCTGCGCAGCATGCTGCGGCCACCAGGCGGCGCCATCGTCAACATCGGTGAGGAAATACAGCTGTGGTTCTTATTCTGGACACTAGGGGGCAGCGTGCATCACTTTAGGATTTAGAGGCCATTACATTTAATTTATTTTAACCCTAAAAATAAACAAAGAACTGGAAAATGATGAATGTTGTTTCTTTTTAACCCTGTTTTACACATTAATGTTCACATAGACAAGTTTTATACAATTTCTTATCTTCACGGTCGACTGTATATTTTCTACTTTTTAAAGCGGTTTTAAATCTATTTTGAGATGTTTAAATTCTAGTATTGTTTATTTCTACTCTTTAATTTCTTCTCATGTGTCTCAGTTCCCAATTTGGGATCAATAAAGTACCTCTAATCTTTTAAGTGCAGTAAACACATGAAGCTTGCTGCCAGAGCTTATTTACAACCTTCCTTCCTTCCTGTTTGTTGTTGTTGTTGTCGTCCCAGGCTCTGTGGTGGGTCTGAAGGGGAACGCGGGTCAGAGCGTCTACAGCGCCTCGAAGTCCGGTCTGCAGGGCTTCACTCGCTCTCTGGCTAAAGAAGTGGCTTCAAGAAACGTCAGAGTCAACCTGCTGCTTCCAGGTACACAACAACAACAACAACACAACAACAACAACGCATTACATCTAGACGCTTTTATCCAAAGAAACTCACAATAAGTGCAAAAACCATAAATAACCAAACTCTGAACAACAAGGGAGGAAATATTCACTTCAAGCGAGTCATACCATAATCAGTGAGTTAGTTACACGCCTATATTTAATCAATCAATGTTTATTTATAGCCCAATATCACAAGTGTTACATTTGTCTCAGTGGACTTCACAGTTTGTACAGAATATCAGTATGACAATACGACACCCTCTGTCCTTAGACCCTCTGTCCTTAGACCCTCTGTCCTCAGACCCTCTGTCCTCAGACCCTCTGTCCTCTGACCCTCTGTCCTCTGACCCTCTGTCCTCTGACCCTCTGTCCTCAGACCCTCTGTCCTCAGACCCTCTGTCCTCAGACCCTCTGTCCTCAGACCCTCTGTCCTTTGACCCTCTGTCCTTAGACCCTCTGTCCTTAGACCCTCACATCGTACAAGGAAAAACTTCCAGAGAAACCCCACAGTTTAAAGGGAACATGGGAGAAACCTCAGGGAGAGCAACAGAGGAGGGATCCCTCTCCCAGGACGGACAGACGTGCAATAGATGCCGTGTGTAAATTGAAAAGATAATACATTTGCAACATAGGTAGTCCAGATGTTTGGAAATGCATGTGTGTATAATAGGAAGATGAATCCACGAGGATATCCATCCAGGACCTATGATCCATGACCACAGCAACACGATCAGCCACGACTCAAGATCCCGGCGTATATAGACACCAAAAAGACATTTGGGGAAGCTGGGTTAATCGGAACATGAGAATACACAGGTACAAACAGAGAGAAGGAAGAAGTAAGGCTTTTCCTAACTCTGGTTAGTACACGCGCTGCAGCATTTTTAATCAGCTGAAGCGACTTGACTGACTTCTTGGTACACCGTTTTATAACATAAAAACAATAAAAGGACATCATACATTATATTTACACGCTACAATTACATAGTTATCAACATTTACAAGTACCCATAGTATCACAGAGCATTCATATACATCAGATCACCATAGTCCAGCACAGGTCAAAAGGTCACAGAGCCTTTTCCTGGCCTCAAGCGAGAAACAGGACTTGTTCCTGTAGAAGAAACCTAGCCTAACCCTCAGCTTTTTAAGCAGGTTATTGACATGAAGTTTAAAAGTGAGACAATCATCAAGCCAGATACCCAGGTATTTATAACAGGTAACCACTTCAAGTTTTATTCCTTGCGTAGTTACAATATCTAAAACAGGCTCTGGTGTCTTTTTAGCTTTAGAAAAGAGCATTACCTTGGTTTTATCCACATTTAAAAGAAGCTTTAGTTCAGAGAGCTGAGTCTGAATAATGTTAAAAACAGCCTGTAATTGAACACCAGCCTCCTGAATGGAGGGACCTGCACAGTACATCACGGTATCATCCGCATAGAACTGTAAAGTACCTTCATCCACATTTTCACCTAAACTGTTGATGTAGATGGAGAATAAAAGTGGACCTAAAACAGAACCTTGTGGTACACCATTAGTGATGTTTAACCACTCAGAAGACAGCCCATCAAAGTGAACACATTGGGACCTTTCAGAGAGGTAGTTCACAAACCACCCACTGCATGGCTGGATATGCCGATACTGAGTAGCCTCTGCTTTAAGATGATCGACGGTATCAAACGCTTTGGACAGGTCAATAAATAGAGCTGCACAACTCTGCTTATTATCTAAGATACTCATGATGTCATTCACCACTTTCATTGTGGCAGTGATGGTGCTGTGTTGCTTTCTGAAGCCTGACTGATGTTTAGACAGGATGTCATTTGTACATAAAAACTCCTTTACCTGTTCACTCACTAGGCGTTCAAGAACCTTACCCCCAGTTTCCACCGGGTCCGTCTGCGCCGTGCTGCGCCGCGGCGGTCGTAAGGATCCACTCTAGTCAATGGGTGCTATTCCACCACACGCGCCGCGTTACGGCTCAGACGCGTCCCAGAAGCGGCTCGGCGCAGCACTTCTCTAAAATTAGGATGAATCCTATTTTTGCCGTGGCGCAGCCGCAAGGTATGGTCGGGCAGGCAGCCCCCCCCCCCCCCTCGCAGGAAGTCGAAAGGTGAGCATCCGGGCCAGGCCCATCCCCCACATATACTAATTTAGCAGACCCCCCTCCTTCATCACAACACCTCCACTACGATATGCACAATGGACGACGAGGTTTTCATCATGGAAGTGGAACACACTATTTGATATGATGTAACCAACGCTTACTACAAGGACAACATCAGAAAGGACAAGGCCTGGTTTTAGTCGCTGCAGTTTGTGGTGTGGAAGGTAACAACTACATATTAATGTTTTAAAGTTAATTAATACTTGTAGGTACAGTGCAGAGCCATTCAATAAACACCATTTAAACAGACACAAAAATAAAACATTTAACTACGTAGCCTACTTACTTTCTTGTAGAAGTACAAATGTCCAGGATGCTCGAATCAATAACAAAACTGCGAGCCTGCACGCACGACGCTACGCTTCTGAAACGCTTCTGGGACGCGTCCGGTGGGTTATGGCGCTAGAGGAGGTCGGACCAAAACCGCGGCGCAGACGGACCCGGTGGAAACTGGGAGTTAGCCAGAACTGATAATTTAGAGATGGGCCTATAATTATTTAATAAAGTGGCCTCCCCGCCTTTAAGCCCCTGTCACACTGTCCCGAAATGTACACCCGATGGACACACGAATATTGAATTGTGAATTTCGCACGAAGATGGCCCCGAACCACACGAAGGCAACATTTACATTACATTTAAGACATACAACTGCAACGAAAGTAACACAAACAATTATGTTACAGTACTATGATACTGTACTGATATCTTGATCAATCAATCAATGTTTATTTATATAGCCCAATATCACAAATGTTACATTTGTCTCAGTGGACTTCACAGTTTGTACAAAATATCAGTATGACAATACGACACCCTCTGTCCTTAGACCCTCTGTCCTTAGACCCTCTGTCCTCAGACCCTCTGTCCTTAGACCCTCACATCGTACAAGGAAAAACTTCCGAAGAAAACCCACAGTTTTAAAGGGAAAAATGGGAGAAACCTCAGGGAGAGCAACAGAGGAGGGATCCCTCTCCCAGGACGGACAGACGTGCAATAGATGCCGTGTGTAAATTGAAATGATAATACATTTGCAACATAGGTAGTCCAAATGTTTGGAAATGCATGTGTGTATAATAGGAAGATGAATCCACGAGGATATCCATCCAGGACCTATGATCCATGACCACAGCCACGACTCAAGATCCAGGGCTCGCGATGCAGGACACAGGACCGCAGGATCATCCATGACTCCGGATCCCAGCGTATATAGACACCAAAAAGAAAGAGATTTGGGGAAGCTGGGTTAATCGGAACATGAGAGTACACAGGTATAGACAGAGAGAAGGAAGAAGTAAGATGTCCCCCGACAAACTAAGCCTATATCAGCAAAACTAGGGGCTGAATCTAATCAGCCCTAACTATAAGCTTTATCAAAAAGGAAGGTCTTAAGCGCACTCTTGATTTTGTTGTGCAATAAAAAAAACCCGATGGACCCACGATAAAGGAAATGTTCAAATTCGGCTCTGATCGTAGCAACATCGGGCCATTCGTGAGGGCATCTTAAGCCTTCGAATGACCGCCGATGGAGTTTCTCAGGCTCCGGCAGCAACTTCGTGAGCGGTGGCAAAATCTTTGGCATGCCAAAAAATAGCCGAAGGACCGTGCGAAGGTTCATTTTCGTGTTGAATTCGAGTGTCAATTTTGCCCCTCGTAAGGCCATCGTGAGGGCATCTTGTTATCATCGGTGCCATCGGGCATTCGCCCCGATCAGAGTGAGGGCGAATGCACCGATGATAACACGAAGATGACACGACTTGACAAGATGCCATCACGAGTGCCTTACGAAGTTGCCGCTCACGAAGTAGCTGCCGGAGCCTGAGAAACTCCACCGGCGGTCATACGAAGGCTTAAGATGCCCTCACGAATGGCCCGATGTTGCTACGATCAGAGCCGAATTTGAACATTTCCTTTATCGTGTGTCCATCGGGTGTCAATTTCGGGACAGTGTGACAGGGGCTTTAGCAAAGGCGGGACATACGCTGACTTCCACAATTTTGGAATTGTGTTAGTGCTGAGAGAGAGGTTCAAAAGAGTAGTGAGAGGAGGAGCAATAACATCTGCAGCTATCTTTAAAAAGAAAGGCTCTACGTTGTCCGGGCCAGCCGGTTTCTTAGGATCTAGCTTGGTTAAAGCTTCACGAACAACATCAACAGTAAAAGGAGTAAAACTGAAAGGGTTTTCCAGACCACATTGTTCAGAGTCACGGATTGGGGTGTTCACAGAAGCAGAGTTAGAAACAGAATAAAACAGAGAGCCACAGGACACAAAATGCTCATTAAAGCAATTTAGCATAGTAGCCCTGTCCGATATAGAGCCAGATGCTGTGGTGAGGCACGGAGGTAGCTCATTACGGATATCACCGGTGGATATCGATTTTATGGCTTTCCAACATTTCCTAGGATTATTTAGGTTTTCTGTGGAAACTGACAGATAATACTTAGACTTAGCACTTTTGATATGAGATGTGAAGCTATTTCTTAGCTGCCTAAAACGCAGCCATTCTACCTCTGAGCCTGATCTCCTAGCCTTTGCCCAGGCCTTGTTTCTCTCATGAAGGAGACTGGACAGTTCAGCAGGAAGCCAAGGATTTTCTCCTCCCTTTACTCTAAATGTACGCAGGGGTGCATGTCTATCAATGATCTCCATAAAACCAAGATAAAAATAAGACCATGCAGTTTCTACATCAGCACACAGATCGATTTTTCCCCAATCAAACTCAAACAGATCATGAACAAAACCCTGCTCCACAAAATGTTTTATGTCTCTCTTGATGATAATCCGAGGTTTAACCTTTTGGACCTTAGTGTCCCTAATTGTGGCTACAGCACAGTGATCACTCAGATCATTCTCAAATACTCCCACAGGATTACTGCAAGGACTGCTGCTTTTAGACTGCAGGCAGCTCAGCGGCTGCTGTATGGTGCCTCTCCCTGCTGGCTGGCTATGGCCCAGCTGTTGCTCTGGAGGGCGGGGGGCTTTGGTTTGGATAAACACCTGTTTCTGCTGAAGGCCCCTGCGTACAAGATAACTGGACTCACACCTTTTTACTGCTCAGTCATCAATGCCTGGAAGATTCTGAGTTTCACCAGACCACCCGCCCTCGGCCTGGGATGTGGCTGTTTGAGGAGCCACTGTTTGACACTGGTTTTCTTTCTGGAACCCTTTTCTCTTCGGCCACCCTAAAGAACGCGTTCATTGAAGCGGGAGTGGTAACACTTGGCCATTTGACGGGGGTCTCCACAGAAACACTGGCTGAGGTGACGGGCATTCGATCAACCCGAGTTCTGGAGAACCTGGTAGATGAGGTGTGGCAGTCGCTGTCGCCATCCCACCAGACTTTTGCTCTGGATGCAGATCTGGTTGACCAGTGGAGAAAGGGACATGAGTCTGTCTTTCCTGCCTTGAGTGTGGGTCCTGCGGTGGGGGAATGGAGAGAGGAGGAGGGTCTCCTGCTATCACTGGGGACTCTAACACCTGGAACGTTCAGCTCCTGCAATGGGAAGCAGCTATACCTTAGCTGCGTAAAGGTGCTAACCCTCAGCTCGCTCGCAGGCGTCAGAGAGTCGAGGTGGACGGATGTGTTTGGCTTGGGCTCTTCCCCTCAGGGCAGCTGGAGGATCCTGTATAAAGCTCCGGGTGAGAAACGGATGGATGACATCCAATGGAGAGTTATACACGGAGCAATAGCCACTAACAAATACAGAGCTCATTTTGACACAGGCACAAGGGGGCGCTGTCCGTTCTGTTTTATGGCATTGGAGCATTTAGTGGTGTCCTGTCCCCGATTAGCTGGTCCAAAACATTTTTTACAGGAGTGGGTGGAAGGGTTCCACTTTGTGTCCATGGCCCAAATACACCCTGAAAAAGAGGGAAACTTTAGTACTGATACCTTTCTTGTTTGCTAATGCAAAATGAGCGATCTGGAAAAGTAGGAAGAACCAAGTTGCTGGAGTGGGATGGACAGTGCTCTGTCTGAGGGGGCTGGTGGCAGCGCGTCTGAGGGTGGAGCATGCGTACTATACGCTGATCAACCATCTGCAGGGGGTTCTGGATGTGTGGGCAGGTTCTGTGCTCGCTGGGGGAGAAGGACTCTATTATTGAAATGTTAAAGGATAGGTGTAGTCTTTGTTTTTAAAGTGTGTAAAGGAGGATGTTTTTAAATGGGTTAAATGTTTTCAAATGATATTTATTCATGATAATCTGTTTATTTGATTTTGTAATGTATTAGGTTTTCCGACTCTTTTACAGGGTGGGTGTATAGTTAAAACAAAAGATTATTATTATTTGCATTTGTTTTAAAAATCTTATCTCAACTCACATTACCTTATCTCATCTTTCCTTACCTCCTCTTACCTTACCTCATGAACCCCCTCCTCCTGCAGGTTTTATCCGGACCAACATGACGGAGGGTCTTGAGGATTCGGAGCGTCTGATCCCTCTCCGGAGGTTTGGGACCGGACAGGAAGTGGCTCAGGCCGTCCTCTTCCTGCTGGAGAGTCAGTATGTGACGGGGGCGGAGCTACTGGTGGACGGGGGGCTGCATCTCAACATGTAGAACACACACACATTAAATTCTGTGTTTGAATGCCGTCTGTTGCTTCTCTCTGTTGTATATCTGATTAAAGTGAACAGTGAGAAACAAACTGCTTATTAAAGATGCCTATAAGAAGCTTTACTAATAAACTTCTCCTTTCCGCTGTAGAGCAGCACAAGTGCATTATGGGAATGTAAATAACATGGTGTTGATTCTTGAATAAATCTGTATGTGAACTCTTTAAACTGTTTTATTCTCCAACATTCTGTCTGCCCGGACACACACACACACACACACACACACACACACACACACACGCACGTACGTACGTACGTACGTACGTACGTACAGGTGTGTGTGGTTACAGCAGAGATATAAAATCTGTTTCACTGAAAGATGTTTTATCTACGGTGACAGACTGAAGCCTAAAACATGTATAAAAGAAATGGAAGAATAATCTCACGCCGTCTCTCAAGAGTTTCATCTTTATTAACTTTCATAACCTAAAATATCATCAGGAGAAAAATCCATATACAGGCATCGATCGGCATAGAAATGTGCAAACACAGAAGCTGAAGCAGAGGAAACAGAAGAGATAAATACACTTTTCACATCCTGGAAACATGTGGTGTCCATAGCAACGTGCACAGAGAGCGTGTTGCATCAACGTGATTCAAGGCGTAGATATATCCTTATCAAACTTCCTGATACAGATCGCCAGTGAAACAGAAACCTCAATGAATAAAGTTCACCCGGTACGACCTCTCACCTTCCAGTCTTCCTGTCACCTGAGAGGAGAAGGTGAGAGAGAGAGAATGATGATGATGATGATGAAGAGAAACAGCCAGAATGATGGAGAGAGAAAGAAGAGTGTTGTTTTCCTCTGAGGTCATGCTCCATCAAAGAGTTTCATATCTTGATGAATGGAGGACATGGTTTCAGTACTCACAGCTCTTCTGGATCTTGGCTCTGAACGTATCTCCTCTGATCCTGTAGGGATGAACACAATCCAACAGTTTGAGATCCAGTTTGAATAAGTGTTAGTTCTTTGAGTCAGCTTCAGAATCCTGACCTCAGGCTTTACATCCCATCATATCTTCTCTGCAAACACTACGACTGCCTGCCACAGCTCTCAGCTGCATGACAGGAAGTAACCATTAGAAACTCATCCCATCAAGAACAGACTACCTTTCCCACTCTTCTGTGAAACCCCATATGTCTGGTGGAAAGCTGTAGGGCTTCCCCAATTAGTCGACTGAACGTCAGTCGGCTAAAGAAGTCAGCTGGAAACCCTCAGCCTTCATTCAGAGCGGAGCCTGGTCATTGGGATCATTCTGTCGGGCAGGACATCTAAAGTGTGGATCCTTCTGAGCGTAAAGGACCCACAAGGTGACATGCAGACTCCACAGAGAAGTGTCCTCCGTATGATTATCCCCAACGTGTGTCCCTCTCTCAGACTGGGAGGAAAGCAGAGAGTCAGGCAGCAGCTAGCTCTGCATCAACATATAGAGACCTATAGTATAAAGTCCTTCTGACCTCAGAACACCATGAAGCTCTCATCTCATGATGAGGGCGTCATGTCCGGAGGGATTCCAGCCCACGCTCATATGTTCAGTGTTTCTGTTTCCTGTGTAGTTTTTATTGGGTTGTTATATTCAGATATGAATTATAGAAACTAAACTAAACGTTCAGTGTGTGTCCTCGCTGCTCGTTCACACACATTGAGAGTCCTTAGCGGAGCTTCTGCTGTTTGCACCGCTGCGTCCGTGTGCTGTGACTCTCATGTGCTCTCTACTGTAAGATCTCATCTATACTTCAAAGGTTCATTATTACAGTCTTATTATATATTCTATGTGAAGCACAACACTGTTATAATAATGCTCTTTATCAGCCTTGGACACTGAAACCATTTTGGGAGAAAAGCTAATATATGAATAATCATAATATATCGTAAACGCGAGTCGACTAATCGCCTGAATTGATGACTATCAGTCGACTAGAAGAGTCTGCAGTGGAGGGCAGCCCTAGAGAGGAGATGACTGACTAAATGTGGCTTTGCATTTCCAGCTGGCCTTCTATAGCTGATGGAAGAATGGAAGAGCCTGCAGTCAGTGGGTAACATCACTGATCTGTTTCCCCAGTGACAGAAACACCTCCCTGAGTTTCATACAATACTGCTGAACCAGCAGAGACCCCTTACTGACCTGAGGGTCTCCAGTCTGCAGTCTGGACTCTCCAGAAGATCTCTCAGCAGCTTCTCATCTGAATCCTGCAGATCGTTGTCACTCAGGTTCAGATCTCTCAGATGGATGTTGGACTTCAGAGCTGAGATCAGAGCAGAACAGCTGATCTCTGACAACCTGCAGCTCCTCAGACTGAATAAAGAAAACATGATGAGGATAAAGAAGAGTTTATAATCAGATGTGTTTCTCAACATTTAAATGAATGAACAATAAAATGTGTCTCCTTCAGAAAGTAACCTTTATCATGTCAAACTAATATCACTTCAGATGACCTTTATTCAGACGTTATCGTTTACTAAATATTAAAAACATAGATTTACTTTTTACAACTAACAGCAGATATCTATAACAGTTCCTTTAAGTACTTTATTTAGTACTTAGACATTTAAATTAGGGCTGTGCAATTAATCGTATTTTAATCTCGATTTTGTCTCTCAACGATTATGAAAACAACGTAATCGAAATAAAACGATTATTTTGCTGCATTCCCTTTCGCAGCGATGCTCTCAATGTGTCTCACACACCCTGCCCCCCCCCTAAAGCCCCCTCAGCAGGTCGTGCTGTGACTTGCTATGGGCATAGATCTGTCTCATAATAATGTGTGTGTAAATATGTGATTTGTAAAACACCACAAATGCATTTAAAAGATTCGCAAACTCACAAATAAATGTGCAAGTGTAAAACGGATCTGCAAATACGCTAAATATTTTCACAAATAAAAAAAAGATCTGTGATTATCTCTTTAACATTTACAACTTTCGATCCGGCATTTGTGAATCCATTTTGTATTTGTCGACCCAAAATGCGCTCGTGGATCTCAACTCTCTGCTCGTGGATCGTCTTTTTACACACACGGAACTTTGAGACATATTTTCCGCCGGTCTCGGCTCAAATCTACTCGTGTCACTCGGTTACTTTCGGAAACCACGTGATGGCCCGCTGATGACGACATTTCCGCATGATTTCAAAGTAAGAGCATGATGGTTTGTTTAATGCTGTTTTTTTAATGAACAGTGGAACGTTAGATGCATTCTTTATCACCATCATCATCATCATCATCATCATGTTATAGTGATACAGTTAGTTTGTGTTAGTTTATTGGATCAATACAGCATATCGAGCACTTGCATTGATGTTGAAGTGCAGGCTATACGCCACTTCCGGGTCCCGGGGAGCAGCTGGCAGCGAAGCAGATAAAACTCTTTCTTCATGGTTTGTTGTGTATTCAGTCAAGCGGGTCGAAGTTACAAAGTAAAATTGTAAGTACAATGTAAAGTCCTGTGCACTGCAGGTGCCGGTAAAGAGCAATGCAATGACAAAACCTTTCCAAACAAAACAACTAGTAGGTAGGCAGGTATAGGTAGGCAGGTATAGGTAGGCAGGTATAGGTAGGCAGGTATAGGTAGGTAGGTATGTATAGGTAGGTAGGTATAGGTAGGTAGGTAGGTAGGTATAGGTAGGCAGGTATAGGTAGGTAGGTATAGGTAGGCAGGTATAGGTAGGTAGGTATAGGTAGGTAGGTATAGGTAGGTAGGTATGTATAGGTAGGTAGGTAGGTATAGGTAGGTAGGTATAGGTAGGTAGGTAGGCAGGTATAGGTAGGTAGGTATAGGTAGGTAGGTATAGGTAGGTAAGCAGACAGACAGATAGATGGATATCATAGATAGATACTTCATTCATCCCAAATTGTGAAATGTGTGGAAACAAGTATAAACACAATAACATGAAATACAAATGAAAGCAATAGACAGGAATATATGCATATACAGTAGAAAGGACACGATGAATATTATAACATTTAATGTAGCCTTACTATGAAGGCTGACCTAAATACGGTGCTTTTCTACAGATTACTTTATTACTGCACTGGTAAGGTAAAATTAGGCCGATTAATAAGATGTGAAGTGCTTTGTAACTTCGACCCGCTTGACTATCTGGGCTGCTTCGCTGCCAGCTGCTCCCCGGGACCCGGAAGTGGCGTATCGCCTGCACTTCAACATCAATGCAAGTGCTTGATATGCTGTATTGATCCAATAAACTAACACAAAACTAACTGTATCACTATAACATGATGATGATGATGATGATGATGATGGTGATAAAGAATGCATCTAATGTTCCACTGTTCATTAAAAAAACAGCATTAAACAAACCATCATGCTCTTACTTTGAAATCATGCGGAAATGTCGTCATCAGCGGGCCATCACGTGGTTTCCGAAAGTAACCGAGTGACACGAGTAGATTTGAGCCGAGACCGGCGGAAAATATGTCTCAAAGTTCCGTGTGTGTAAAAAGACGATCCACGAGCAGAGAGTTGAGATCCACGAGCGCATTTTGGGTCGACAAATACAAAATGGATTCACAAATGCCGGATCGAAAGTTGTAAATGTTAAAGAGATAATCACAGATCTTTTTTTTATTTGTGAAAATATTTAGCGTATTTGCAGATCCGTTTTACACTTGCACATTTATTTGTGAGTTTGCGAATCTTCTAAATGCATTTGTGGTGTTTTACAAATCACATATTTACACACACATTATTATGAGACAGATCTATGCCCATAGCAAGTCACAGCACACCCTGCCCCGCCCCCTAAAGCCCCCTCAGCAGGTCGTGCTGTGACTTGCAGTCTGTTTCATAAATCCATAGAAACACGTCACAAGGGAAGCTTTAGTTTCTTTATTCTCCGTCTCTAGCGTCAACTTTCACGAACTCGTCCAGCCGGAGCCTCTCAGCTACTTCCTGTTTCCAGGTGAGGGGTTACCAAAATAAGAGCACTGCGTGGAGCAGTAGAATTAAACATTACAGGTTGAGAGTGACGTCAGTTATCATATTTATATATGTTTAGCAGGTTGTGGAAGTGCGCTCCAAAATATTTGTTGATCTTCTTTATTGGTATTTATTGTTTTGATATTATTTAAATGTAGATATAAATGTATCATTTATTTTGTATTGGTTTTTCAGTTGAATTAAACTTAAAGTTCAGGGAAATCAACTGTTAAAAACATACTGTTCAGATTATTATTTGTTTAAAGTTCAATAAATGGATGTTTTCAAAGCCAAAGAATAATCGTATTTAATAATCCTGATATCAGTTTTGACCAAAATAATCGTGATTATGATTTTTGCCATAATCGAGCAGCCCTAATTAAAATATGAATAAAACAACAATTACAAAAGTATGGATGCAATATATGAATGTAGAAGAATCAGGTTGAATAACTAATGAAACATGAGATCTCCAGCAGGAACAGAGAGTCAGTGAACTGACCTGAGAGTCTCCAGTCTGCAGTCTGGACTCTCCAGAAGATCTCTCAGCAGCTCTCCTGAATCCTTCAGATCGTTGAGACTCAGGTCCAGATCTCTCAGATGGGAGGGGTTGGACTTCAGAGCTGAGATCAGAGCAGAACAGCTGATCTCTGACAAACTGCAGTTCTCCAGTCTGAATAAAGAAAACATGATGAGGATAAAGAAGAGTTTATAATCAGATGTGTTTCTCAGCATTGAAATGAATGAACAATAAAATGTGTCTCCTTCAGAAAGTAACCTTTATCATGTCAAACTAATATCACTTCAGATGACCTTTATTCAGACGTTATCGTTTACTAAATATTAAAAACATAGATTTACTTTTTACAACTAACAGCAGATATCTATAACAGTTCCTTTAAGTACTTTATTTAGTACTTAGACATTTAAATTAGGGCTGTGCAATTAATCGTATTTTAATCTCGATTTTGTCTCTCAACGATTATGAAAACAACGTAATCGAAATAAAACGATTATTTTTGCTGCATTCCCTTTCGCAGCGATGCTCTCAATGTGTCTCACACACCCTGCCCCCCCCCCCCTAAAGCCCCCTCAGCAGGTCGTGCTGTGACTTGCTATGGGCATAGATCTGTCTCATAATAATGTGTGTGTAAATATGTGATTTGTAAAACACCACAAATGCATTTAGAAGATT
Organism: Pogonophryne albipinna; assembly: GCA_028583405.1. Taxonomy (NCBI): domain Eukaryota; kingdom Metazoa; phylum Chordata; class Actinopteri; order Perciformes; family Artedidraconidae; genus Pogonophryne; species Pogonophryne albipinna. Next base: position 493,450 of record JAPTMU010000141.1, on the reverse strand, counting down.
CGCAAACTCACAAATAAATGTGCAAGTGTAAAACGGATCTGCAAATACGCTAAATATTTTCACAAATAAAAAAAAGATCTGTGATTATCTCTTTAACATTTACAACTTTCGATCCGGCATTTGTGAATCCATTTTGTATTTGTCGACCCAAAATGCGCTCGTGGATCTCAACTCTCTGCTCGTGGATCGTCTTTTTACACACACGGAACTTTGAGACATATTTTCCGCCGGTCTCGGCTCAAATCTACTCGTGTCACTCGGTTACTTTCGGAAACCACGTGATGGCCCGCTGATGACGACATTTCCGCATGATTTCAAAGTAAGAGCATGATGGTTTGTTTAATGCTGTTTTTTTTAATGAACAGTGGAACATTAGATGCATTCTTTATCACCATCATCATCATCATCATCATCATCATGTTATAGTGATACAGTTAGTTTGTGTTAGTTTATTGGATCAATACAGCATATCGAGCACTTGCATTGATGTTGAAGTGCAGGCGATACGCCACTTCCGGGTCCCGGGGAGCAGCTGGCAGCGAAGCAGCCCAGATAGTCAAGCGGGTCGAAGTTACAAAGCACTTCAGATCTTATTAATCGGGCTAATTTTACCTTACCAGTGCAGTAATAAAGTAATCTGTAGAAAAGCACCGTATTTAGGTCAGCCTTCATAGTAAGGCTACATTAAATGTTATAATATTCATCGTGTCCTTTCTACTGTATATGCATATATTCCTGTCTATTGCTTTCATTTGTATTTCATGTTATTGTGTTTATACTTGTTTCCACACATTTCACAATTTGGAATGAAGTATCTATCTATGATATCCATCTATCTGTCTGTCTGCCTACCTACCTATACCTACCTACCTATACCTGCCTACCTATACCTGCCTACCTATACCTGCCTACCTATACCTGCCTACCTATACCTACCTACCTATACCTGCCTACCTATACCTGCCTACCTATACCTATACCTGCCTACCTATACCTGCCTACCTATACCTGCCTACCTACCTATACCTACCTACCTATACCTACCTACCTATACCTGCCTACCTATACCTGCCCTACCTATACCTACCTACCTATACCTGCCTACCTATACCTGCCTACCTATACCTGCCTACCTATACCTGCCTACCTATACCTACCTACCTATACCTACCTACCTATACCTGCCTACCTATACCTGCCTACCTATACCTACCTACCTATACCTACCTACCTACCTATACATACCTACCTACCTATACCTACCTACCTATACCTACCTACCTATACCTGCCTACCTATACCTACCTACCTATACCTGCCTACCTATACCTACCTACCTATACCTACCTACCTACCTACCTACCTACCTATACCTACCTACCTATACCTACCTACCTACCTATACCTGCCTACCTATACCTGCCTACCTATACCTGCCTACCTATACCTGCCTACCTATACCTGCCTACCTACTAGTTGTTTTGTTTGGAAAGGTTTTGTCATTGCATTGCTCTTTACCGGCACCTGCAGTGCACAGGACTTTACATTGTACTTACAATTTTACTTTGTAACTTCGACCCGCTTGACTGAATACACAACAAACCATGAAGAAAGAGTTTTATCTGCTTCGCTGCCAGCTGCTCCCCGGGACCCGGAAGTGGCGTATAGCCTGCACTTCAACATCAATGCAAGTGCTCGATATGCTGTATTGATCCAATAAACTAACACAAACTAACTGTATCACTATAACATGATGATGATGATGATGATGATGATGATGATGGTGATAAAGAATGCATCTAATGTTCCACTGTTCATTAAAAAAACAGCATTAAACAAACCATCATGCTCTTACTTTGAAATCATGCGGAAATGTCGTCATCAGCGGGCCATCACGTGGTTTCCGAAAGTAACCGAGTGACACGAGTAGATTTGAGCCGAGACCGGCGGAAAATATGTCTCAAAGTTCCGTGTGTGTAAAAAGACGATCCACGAGCAGAGAGTTGAGATCCACGAGCGCATTTTGGGTCGACAAATACAAAATGGATTCACAAATGCCGGATCGAAAGTTGTAAATGTTAAAGAGATAATCACAGATCTTTTTTTTATTTGTGAAAATATTTAGCGTATTTGCAGATCCGTTTTACACTTGCACATTTATTTGTGAGTTTGCAAATCTTTTAAATGCATTTGTGGTGTTTTACAAATCACATATTTACACACACATTATTATGAGACAGATCTATGCCCATAGCAAGTCACAGCACACCCTGCCCCCCCCCTAAAGCCCCCTCAGCAGGTCGTGCTGTGACTTGCAGTCTGTTTCATAAATCCATAGAAACACGTCACAAGGGAAGCTTTAGTTTCTTTATTCTCCGTCTCTAGCGTCAACTTTCACGAACTCGTCCAGCCGGAGCCTCTCAGCTACTTCCTGTTTCCAGGTGAGGGGTTACCAAAATAAGAGCACTGCGTGGAGCAGTAGAATTAAACATTACAGGTTGAGAGTGACATCAGTTATCATATTTATATATGTTTAGCAGGTTGTGGAAGTGCGCTCCAAAATATTTGTTGATCTTCTTTATTGGTATTTATTGTTTTGATATTATTTAAATGTAGATATAAATGTATCATTTATTTTGTATTGGTTTTTCAGTTGAATTAAACTTAAAGTTCAGGGAAATCAACTTTAAAAACATACTGTTCAGATTATTATTTGTTTAAAGTTCAATAAATGGATGTTTTCAAAGCCAAAGAATAATCGTATTTAATAATCCTGATATCAGTTTTGACCAAAATAATCGTGATTATGATTTTTGCCATAATCGAGCAGCCCTAATTAAAATATGAATAAAACAACAATTACAAAAGTATGGATGCAATATATGAATGTAGAAGAATCAGGTTGAATAACTAATGAAACATGAGATCTCCAGCAGGAACAGAGAGTCAGTGAACTGACCTGAGAATCTCCAGTCTGCAGTCTGGACTCTCCAGAAGATCTCTCAGCAGCTCACTCCTGAATCCTGCAGATCGTTGAGACTCAGGTTCAGATCTCTCAGATGGGTTGGACTTCAGAGCTGAGATCAGAGCAGAACAGCTGATCTCTGACAAACTGCAGCTCTCCAGACTGAATAAAGAAAACATGATGAGGATAAAGAAGAGTTTATAATCAGATGTGTTTCTCACATTGAAATGAATGAACAATAAAATGTGTCTCCTTCAGAAAGTAACCTTTATCATGTCAAACTAATATCACTTCAGATGACCTTTATTCAGACGTTATCGTTTACTAAATATTAAAAACATAGATTTACTTTTTACAACTAACAGCAGATATCTATAACAGTTCCTTAAGAACTTTATTTAGTACTTAGACATTTAAATTAGGGCTGTGCAATTAATCGTATTTTAATCTCGATTTTGTCTCTCAACGATTATGAAAACAACGTAATCGAAATAAAACGATTATTTTGCTGCATTCCCTTTCGCAGCGATGCTCTCAATGTGTCTCACACACCCTGCCCCCCCCCCCTAAAGCCCCCTCAGCAGGTGTGCTGTGACTTGCTGTGGGCATAGATCTGTCTCATAATAATGTGTGTGTAAATATGTGATTTGTAAAACACCACAAATGCATTTAAGATTCGCAAACTCACAAATAAATGTGCAAGTGTAAAACGGATCTGCAAATACGCTAAATATTTTCACAAATAAAAAAAAGATCTGTGATTATCTCTTTAACATTTAACTTTCGATCCGGCATTTGTGAATCCATTTTGTATTTGTCGACCCAAAATGCGCTCGTGGATCTCAACTCTCTGCTCGTGGATCGTCTTTTTACACACACGGAACTTTGAGACATATTTTCCGCCGGTCTCGGCTCAAATCTACTCGTGTCACTCGGTTACTTTCGGAAACCACGTGATGGCCCGCTGATGACGACATTTCCGCATGATTTCAAAGTAAGAGCATGATGGTTTGTTTAATGCTGTTTTTTTAATGAACAGTGGAACATTAGATGCATTCTTATCACCATCATCATCATCATCATCATCATGTTATAGTGATACAGTTAGTTTGTGTTAGTTTATTGGATCAATACAGCATATCGAGCACTTGCATTGATGTTGAAGTGCAGGCGATACGCCACTTCCGGGTCCCGGGGAGCAGCTGGCAGCGAAGCAGCCCAGATAGTCAAGCGGGGTCGAAGTTACAAAGCACTTCACGATCTTATTAATCGGCCTAATTTTACCTTACCAGTGCAGTAATAAAGTAATCTGTAGAAAAGCACCGTATTTAGGTCAGCCTTCATAGTAAGGCTACATTAAATGTTATAATATTCATCGTGTCCTTTCTACTGTATATGCATATATTCCTGTCTATTGCTTTCATTTGTATTTCATGTTATTGTGTTTATACTTGTTTCCACACATTTCACAATTTGGAATGAAGTATCTATCTATGATATCCATCTATCTGTCTGTCTGCCTACCTACCTATACCTACCTACCTATACCTGCCTACCTATACCTGCCTACCTATACCTGCCTACCTATACCTGCCTACCTATACCTACCTACCTATACCTGCCTACCTATACCTGCCTACCTATACCTATACCTGCCTACCTATACCTGCCTACCTATACCTGCCTACCTACCTATACCTACCTACCTATACCTACCTACCTATACCTGCCTACCTATACCTGCCTACCTATACCTACCTACCTATACCTGCCTACCTATACCTGCCTACCTATACTGCCTACCTATACCTGCCTACCATACCTACCTACCTATACCTACCTACCTATACCTGCCTACCTATACCTGCCTACCTATACCTACCTACCTATACCTACCTACCTACCTATAATACCTACCTACCTATACCTACCTACCTATACCTACCTACCTATACCTGCCTACCTATACCTACCTACCTATACCTGCCTACCTATACCTACCTACCTATACCTACCTACCTACCTACCTACCTACCTATACCTACCTACCTATACCTACCTACCTACCTATACCTGCCTACCTATACCTGCCTACCTATACCTGCCTACCTATACCTGCCTACCTATACCTGCCTACCTACTAGTTGTTTTGTTTGGAAAGGTTTTGTCATTGCATTGCTCTTTACCGGCACCTGCAGTGCACAGGACTTTACATTGTACTTACAATTTTACTTTGTAACTTCGACCCGCTTGACTGAATACACAACAAACCATGAAGAAAGAGTTTTATCTGCTTCGCTGCCAGCTGCTCCCCGGGACCCGGAAGTGGCGTATAGCCTGCACTTCAACATCAATGCAAGTGCTCGATATGCTGTATTGATCCAATAAACTAACACAAACTAACTGTATCACTATAACATGATGATGATGATGATGATGATGATGATGATGGTGATAAAGAATGCATCTAATGTTCCACTGTTCATTAAAAAAAACAGCATTAAACAAACCATCATGCTCTTACTTTGAAATCATGCGGAAATGTCGTCATCAGCGGGCCATCACGTGGTTTCCGAAAGTAACCGAGTGACACGAGTAGATTTGAGCCGAGACCGGCGGAAAATATGTCTCAAAGTTCCGTGTGTGTAAAAAGACGATCCACGAGCAGAGAGTTGAGATCCACGAGCGCATTTTGGGTCGACAAATACAAAATGGATTCACAAATGCCGGATCGAAAGTTGTAAATGTTAAAGAGATAATCACAGATCTTTTTTTTATTTGTGAAAATATTTAGCGTATTTGCAGATCCGTTTTACACTTGCACATTTATTTGTGAGTTTGCAAATCTTTTAAATGCATTTGTGGTGTTTTACAAATCACATATTTACACACATTATTATGAGACAGATCTATGCCCATAGCAAGTCACAGCACACCCTGCCCCGCCCCCTAAAGCCCCCTCAGCAGGTCGTGCTGTGACTTGCAGTCTGTTTCATAAATCCATAGAAACACGTCACAAGGGAAGCTTTAGTTTCTTTATTCTCCGTCTCTAGCGTCAACTTTCACGAACTCGTCCAGCCGGAGCCTCTCAGCTACTTCCTTTTCCAGGTGAGGGGTTACCAAAATAAGAGCACTGCGTGGAGCAGTAGAATTAAACATTACAGGTTGAGAGTGACATCAGTTATCATATTTATATATGTTTAGCAGGTTGTGGAAGTGCGCTCCAAAATATTTGTTGATCTTCTTTATTGGTATTTATTGTTTTGATATTATTTAAATGTAGATATAAATGTATCATTTATTTTGTATTGGTTTTTCAGTTGAATTAAACTTAAAGTTCAGGGAAATCAACTTTTAAAAACATACTGTTCAGATTATTATTTGTTTAAAGTTCAAAATGGATGTTTTCAAAGCCAAAGAATAATCGTATTTAATAATCCTGATATCAGTTTTGACCAAAATAATCGTGATTATGATTTTTGCCATAATCGAGCAGCCCTAATTAAAATATGAATAAAACAACAATTACAAAAGTATGGATGCAATATATGAATGTAGAAGAATCAGGTTGAATAACTAATGAAACATGAGATCTCCAGCAGGAACAGAGAGTCAGTGAACTGACCTGAGAAGTCTCCAGTCTGCAGTCTGGACTCTCCAGAAGATCTCTCAGCAGCTCTCACTCCTGAATCCTGCAGAGCGTTGTCACTCAGGTTCAGATCTCTCAGATGGATGTTGGACTTCAGAGCTGAGATCAGAGCAGAACAGCTGATCTCTGACACCTGCAGCTCCTCAGACTGAATAAAGAAAACATGATGAGGATAAAGAAGAGTTTATAATCAGATGTGTTTCTCAACATTTAAATGAATGAAACAATAAAATGTGTCTCCTTCAGAAAGTAACCTTTATCATGTCAAACTAATATCACTTCAGATGACCTTTATTCAGACGTTATCGTTTACTAAATATTAAAAACATAGATTTACTTTTTACAACTAACAGCAGATATCTATAACAGTTCCTTTAAGTACTTTATTTAGTACTTAGACATTTAAATTAGGGCTGTGCAATTAATCGTATTTTAATCTCGATTTTGTCTCTCAACGATTATGAAAACAACGTAATCGAAATAAAACGATTATTTTGCTGCATTCCCTTTCGCAGCGATGCTCTCAATGTGTCTCACACACCCTGCCCCCCCCCCTAAAGCCCCCTCAGCAGGTCGTGCTGTGACTTGCTATGGGCATAGATCTGTCTCATAATAATGTGTGTGTAAATATGTGATTTGTAAAACACCACAAATGCATTTAAAAGATTCGCAAACTCACAAATAAATGTGCAAGTGTAAAACGGATCTGCAAATACGCTAAATATTTTCACAAATAAAAAAAAGATCTGTGATTATCTCTTTAACATTTACAACTTTCGATCCGGCATTTGTGAATCCATTTTGTATTTGTCGACCCAAAATGCGCTCGTGGATCTCAACTCTCTGCTCGTGGATCGTCTTTTTACACACACGGAACTTTGAGACATATTTTCCGCCGGTCTCGGCTCAAATCTACTCGTGTCACTCGGTTACTTTCGGAAACCACGTGATGGCCCGCTGATGACGACATTTCCGCATGATTTCAAAGTAAGAGCATGATGGTTTGTTTAATGCTGTTTTTTTAATGAACAGTGGAACGTTAGATGCATTCTTTATCACCATCATCATCATCATCATCATCATGTTATAGTGATACAGTTAGTTTGTGTTAGTTTATTGGATCAATACAGCATATCGAGCACTTGCATTGATGTTGAAGTGCAGGCTATACGCCACTTCCGGGTCCCGGGGAGCAGCTGGCAGCGAAGCAGATAAAACTCTTTCTTCATGGTTTGTTGTGTATTCAGTCAAGCGGGTCGAAGTTACAAAGTAAAATTGTAAGTACAATGTAAAGTCCTGTGCACTGCAGGTGCCGGTAAAGAGCAATGCAATGACAAAACCTTTCCAAACAAAACAACTAGTAGGTAGGCAGGTATAGGTAGGCAGGTATAGGTAGGCAGGTATAGGTAGGCAGGTATAGGTAGGTAGGTATGTATAGGTAGGTAGGTATAGGTAGGTAGGTAGGTAGGTATAGGTAGGCAGGTATAGGTAGGTAGGTATAGGTAGGCAGGTATAGGTAGGTAGGTATAGGTAGGTAGGTATAGGTAGGTAGGTATGTATAGGTAGGTAGGTAGGTATAGGTAGGTAGGTATAGGTAGGTAGGTAGGCAGGTATAGGTAGGTAGGTATAGGTAGGTAGGTATAGGTAGGTAAGCAGACAGACAGATAGATGGATATCATAGATAGATACTTCATTCATCCCAAATTGTGAAATGTGTGGAAACAAGTATAAACACAATAACATGAAATACAAATGAAAGCAATAGACAGGAATATATGCATATACAGTAGAAAGGACACGATGAATATTATAACATTTAATGTAGCCTTACTATGAAGGCTGACCTAAATACGGTGCTTTTCTACAGATTACTTTATTACTGCACTGGTAAGGTAAAATTAGGCCGATTAATAAGATGTGAAGTGCTTTGTAACTTCGACCCGCTTGACTATCTGGGCTGCTTCGCTGCCAGCTGCTCCCCGGGACCCGGAAGTGGCGTATCGCCTGCACTTCAACATCAATGCAAGTGCTTGATATGCTGTATTGATCCAATAAACTAACACAAACTAACTGTATCACTATAACATGATGATGATGATGATGATGATGATGGTGATAAAGAATGCATCTAATGTTCCACTGTTCATTAAAAAAACAGCATTAAACAAACCATCATGCTCTTACTTTGAAATCATGCGGAAATGTCGTCATCAGCGGGCCATCACGTGGTTTCCGAAAGTAACCGAGTGACACGAGTAGATTTGAGCCGAGACCGGCGGAAAATATGTCTCAAAGTTCCGTGTGTGTAAAAAGACGATCCACGAGCAGAGAGTTGAGATCCACGAGCGCATTTTGGGTCGACAAATACAAAATGGATTCACAAATGCCGGATCGAAAGTTGTAAATGTTAAAGAGATAATCACAGATCTTTTTTTATTTGTGAAAATATTTAGCGTATTTGCAGATCCGTTTTACACTTGCACATTTATTTGTGAGTTTGCGAATCTTCTAAATGCATTTGTGGTGTTTTACAAATCACATATTTACACACACATTATTATGAGACAGATCTATGCCCATAGCAAGTCACAGCACACCCTGCCCCGCCCCCTAAAGCCCCCTCAGCAGGTCGTGCTGTGACTTGCAGTCTGTTTCATAAATCCATAGAAACACGTCACAAGGGAAGCTTTAGTTTCTTTATTCTCCGTCTCTAGCGTCAACTTTCACGAACTCGTCCAGCCGGAGCCTCTCAGCTACTTCCTGTTTCCAGGTGAGGGGTTACCAAAATAAGAGCACTGCGTGGAGCAGTAGAATTAAACATTACAGGTTGAGAGTGACGTCAGTTTATCATATTTATATATGTTTAGCAGGTTGTGGAAGTGCGCTCCAAAATATTTGTTGATCTTCTTTATTGGTATTTATTGTTTTGATATTATTTAAATGTAGATATAAATGTATCATTTATTTTGTATTGGTTTTTTCAGTTGAATTAAACTTAAAGTTCAGGGAAATCAACTGTTAAAAACATACTGTTCAGATTATTATTTGTTTAAAGTTCAATAAATGGATGTTTTCAAAGCCAAAGAATAATCGTATTTAATAATCCTGATATCAGTTTTGACCAAAATAATCGTGATTATGATTTTTGCCATAATCGAGCAGCCCTAATTAAAATATGAATAAAACAACAATTACAAAAGTATGGATGCAATATATGAATGTAGAAGAATCAGGTTGAATAACTAATGAAACATGAGATCTCCAGCAGGAACAGAGAGTCAGTGAACTGACCTGAGAGTCTCCAGTCTGCAGTCTGGACTCTCCAGAAGATCTCTCAGCAGCTCTCCTGAATCCTTCAGATCGTTGAGACTCAGGTCCAGATCTCTCAGATGGGAGGGGTTGGACTTCAGAGCTGAGATCAGAGCAGAACAGCTGATCTCTGACAAACTGCAGTTCTCCAGTCTGAATAAAGAAAACATGATGAGGATAAAGAAGAGTTATAATCAGATGTGTTTCTCAGCATTGAAATGAATGAACAATAAAATGTGTCCTCCTTCAGAAAGTAACCTTTATCATGTCAAACTAATATCACTTCAGATGACCTTTATTCAGACGTTATCGTTTACTAAATATTAAAAACATAGATTTACTTTTTACAACTAACAGCAGATATCTATAACAGTTCCTTTAAGTACTTTATTTAGTACTTAGACATTTAAATTAGGGCTGTGCAATTAATCGTATTTTAATCTCGATTTTGTCTCTCAACGATTATGAAAACAACGTAATCGAAATAAAACGATTATTTTTGCTGCATTCCCTTTCGCAGCGATGCTCTCAATGTGTCTCACACACCCTGCCCCCCCCCCCTAAAGCCCCCTCAGCAGGTCGTGCTGTGACGTGCTATGGGCATAGATCTGTCTCATAATAATGTGTGTGTAAATATGTGATTTGTAAAACACCACAAATGCATTTAGAAGATTCGCAAACTCACAAATAAATGTGCAAGTGTAAAACGGATCTGCAAATACGCTAAATATTTTCACAAATAAAAAAAAGATCTGTGATTATCTCTTTAACATTTACAACTTTCGATCCGGCATTTGTGAATCCATTTTGTATTTGTCGACCCAAAATGCGCTCGTGGATCTCAACTCTCTGCTCGTGGATCGTCTTTTTACACACACGGAACTTTGAGACATATTTTCCGCCGGTCTCGGCTCAAATCTACTCGTGTCACTCGGTTACTTTCGGAAACCACGTGATGGCCCGCTGATGACGACATTTCCGCATGATTTCAAAGTAAGAGCATGATGGTTTGTTTAATGCTGTTTTTTTAATGAACAGTGGAACATTAGATGCATTCTTTATCACCATCATCATCATCATCATCATCATCATGTTATAGTGATACAGTTAGTTTGTGTTAGTTTATTGGATCAATACAGCATATCGAGCACTTGCATTGATGTTGAAGTGCAGGCGATACGCCACTTCCGGGTCCCGGGGAGCAGCTGGCAGCGAAGCAGCCCAGATAGTCAAGCGGGTCGAAGTTACAAAGCACTTCAGATCTTATTAATCGGGCTAATTTTACCTTACCAGTGCAGTAATAAAGTAATCTGTAGAAAAGCACCGTATTTAGGTCAGCCTTCATAGTAAGGCTACATTAAATGTTATAATATTCATCGTGTCCTTTCTACTGTATATGCATATATTCCTGTCTATTGCTTTCATTTGTATTTCATGTTATTGTGTTTATACTTGTTTCCACACATTTCACAATTTGGAATGAAGTATCTATCTATGATATCCATCTATCTGTCTGTCTGCCTACCTACCTATACCTACCTACCTATACCTGCCTACCTATACCTGCCTACCTATACCTGCCTACCTATACCTGCCTACCTATACCTACCTACCTATACCTGCCTACCTATACCTGCCTACCTATACCTATACCTGCCTACCTATACCTGCCTACCTATACCTGCCTACCTACCTATACCTACCTACCTATACCTACCTACCTATACCTGCCTACCTATACCTGCCTACCTATACCTACCTACCTATACCTGCCTACCTATACCTGCCTACCTATACCTGCCTACCTATACCTGCCTACCTATACCTACCTACCTATACCTACCTACCTATACCTGCCTACCTATACCTGCCTACCTATACCTACCTACCTATACCTACCTACCTACCTATACATACCTACCTACCTATACCTACCTACCTATACCTACCTACCTATACCTGCCTACCTATACCTACCTACCTATACCTGCCTACCTATACCTACCTACCTATACCTACCTACCTACCTACCTACCTACCTATACCTACCTACCTATACCTACCTACCTACCTATACCTGCCTACCTATACCTGCCTACCTATACCTGCCTACCTATACCTGCCTACCTATACCTGCCTACCTACTAGTTGTTTTGTTTGGAAAGGTTTTGTCATTGCATTGCTCTTTACCGGCACCTGCAGTGCACAGGACTTTACATTGTACTTACAATTTTACTTTGTAACTTCGACCCGCTTGACTGAATACACAACAAACCATGAAGAAAGAGTTTTATCTGCTTCGCTGCCAGCTGCTCCCCGGGACCCGGAAGTGGCGTATAGCCTGCACTTCAACATCAATGCAAGTGCTCGATATGCTGTATTGATCCAATAAACTAACACAAACTAACTGTATCACTATAACATGATGATGATGATGATGATGATGATGATGATGGTGATAAAGAATGCATCTAATGTTCCACTGTTCATTAAAAAAACAGCATTAAACAAAACCATCATGCTCTTACTTTGAAATCATGCGGAAATGTCGTCATCAGCGGGCCATCACGTGGTTTCCGAAAGTAACCGAGTGACACGAGTAGATTTGAGCCGAGACCGGCGGAAAATATGTCTCAAAGTTCCGTGTGTGTAAAAAGACGATCCACGAGCAGAGAGTTGAGATCCACGAGCGCATTTTGGGTCGACAAATACAAAATGGATTCACAAATGCCGGATCGAAAGTTGTAAATGTTAAAGAGATAATCACAGATCTTTTTTTTATTTGTGAAAATATTTAGCGTATTTGCAGATCCGTTTTACACTTGCACATTTATTTGTGAGTTTGCAAATCTTTTAAATGCATTTGTGGTGTTTTACAAATCACATATTTACACACACATTATTATGAGACAGATCTATGCCCATAGCAAGTCACAGCACACCCTGCCCCGCCCCCTAAAGCCCCCTCAGCAGGTCGTGCTGTGACTTGCAGTCTGTTTCATAAATCCATAGAAACACGTCACAAGGGAAGCTTTAGTTTCTTTATTCTCCGTCTCTAGCGTCAACTTTCACGAACTCGTCCAGCCGGAGCCTCTCAGCTACTTCCTGTTTCCAGGTGAGGGGTTACCAAAATAAGAGCACTGCGTGGAGCAGTAGAATTAAACATTACAGGTTGAGAGTGACATCAGTTATCATATTTATATATGTTTAGCAGGTTGTGGAAGTGCGCTCCAAAATATTTGTTGATCTTCTTTATTGGTATTTATTGTTTTGATATTATTTAAATGTAGATATAAATGTATCATTTATTTTGTATTGGTTTTTCAGTTGAATTAAACTTAAAGTTCAGGGAAATCAACTTTTAAAAACATACTGTTCAGATTATTATTTGTTTAAAGTTCAATAAATGGATGTTTTCAAAGCCAAAGAATAATCGTATTTAATAATCCTGATATCAGTTTTGACCAAAATAATCGTGATTATGATTTTTGCCATAATCGAGCAGCCCTAATTAAAATATGAATAAAACAACAATTACAAAAGTATGGATGCAATATATGAATGTAGAAGAATCAGGTTGAATAACTAATGAAACATGAGATCTCCAGCAGGAACAGAGAGTCAGTGAACTGACCTGAGAATCTCCAGTCTGCAGTCTGGACTCTCCAGAAGATCTCTCAGCAGCTCCACTCCTGAATCCTTCAGAGCGTTGTGACTCAGGTTCAGATCTCTCAGATGGATGTTGGACTTCAGAGCTGAGATCAGAGCAGAACAGCTGATCTCTGACAAACTGCAGTTCTCCAGTCTGAATAAAGAAAACATGATGAGGATAAAGAAGAGTTTATAATCAGATGTGTTTCTCAGCATTGAAATGAATGAACAATAAAATGTGTCTCCTTCAGAAAGTAACCTTTATCATGTCAAACTAATATCACTTCAGATGACCTTTATTCAGACGTTATCGTTTACTAAATATTAAAAACATAGATTTACTTTTTACAACTAACAGCAGATATCTATAACAGTTCCTTTAAGTACTTTATTTAGTACTTAGACATTTAAATTAGGGCTGTGCAATTAATCGTATTTTAATCTCGATTTTGTCTCTCAACGATTATGAAAACAACGTAATCGAAATAAAACGATTATTTTTGCTGCATTCCCTTTCGCAGCGATGCTCTCAATGTGTCTCACACACCCTGCCCCCCCCCCTAAAGCCCCCTCAGCAGGTCGTGCTGTGACTTGCTATGGGCATAGATCTGTCTCATAATAATGTGTGTGTAAATATGTGATTTGTAAAACACCACAAATGCATTTAGAAGATTCGCAAACTCACAAATAAATGTGCAAGTGTAAAACGGATCTGCAAATACGCTAAATATTTTCACAAATAAAAAAAAAGATCTGTGATTATCTCTTTAACATTTACAACTTTCGATCCGGCATTTGTGAATCCATTTTGTATTTGTCGACCCAAAATGCGCTCGTGGATCTCAACTCTCTGCTCGTGGATCGTCTTTTTACACACACGGAACTTTGAGACATATTTTCCGCCGGTCTCGGCTCAAATCTACTCGTGTCACTCGGTTACTTTCGGAAACCACGTGATGGCCCGCTGATGACGACATTTCCGCATGATTTCAAAGTAAGAGCATGATGGTTTGTTTAATGCTGTTTTTTTAATGAACAGTGGAACATTAGATGCATTCTTTATCACCATCATCATCATCATCATCATCATCATGTTATAGTGATACAGTTAGTTTGTGTTAGTTTATTGGATCAATACAGCATATCGAGCACTTGCATTGATGTTGAAGTGCAGGCGATACGCCACTTCCGGGTCCCGGGGAGCAGCTGGCAGCGAAGCAGCCCAGATAGTCAAGCGGGTCGAAGTTACAAAGCACTTCAGATCTTATTAATCGGGCTAATTTTACCTTACCAGTGCAGTAATAAAGTAATCTGTAGAAAAGCACCGTATTTAGGTCAGCCTTCATAGTAAGGCTACATTAAATGTTATAATATTCATCGTGTCCTTTCTACTGTATATGCATATATTCCTGTCTATTGCTTTCATTTGTATTTCATGTTATTGTGTTTATACTTGTTTCCACACATTTCACAATTTGGAATGAAGTATCTATCTATGATATCCATCTATCTGTCTGTCTGCCTACCTACCTATACCTACCTACCTATACCTGCCTACCTATACCTGCCTACCTATACCTGCCTACCTATACCTGCCTACCTATACCTACCTACCTATACCTGCCTACCTATACCTGCCTACCTATACCTATACCTGCCTACCTATACCTGCCTACCTATACCTGCCTACCTACCTATACCTACCTACCTATACCTACCTACCTATACCTGCCTACCTATACCTGCCTACCTATACCTACCTACCTATACCTGCCTACCTATACCTGCCTACCTATACCTGCCTACCTATACCTGCCTACCTATACCTACCTACCTATACCTACCTACCTATACCTGCCTACCTATACCTGCCTACCTATACCTACCTACCTATACCTACCTACCTACCTATACATACCTACCTACCTATACCTACCTACCTATACCTACCTACCTATACCTGCCTACCTATACCTACCTACCTATACCTGCCTACCTATACCTACCTACCTATACCTACCTACCTACCTACCTACCTACCTATACCTACCTACCTATACCTACCTACCTACCTATACCTGCCTACCTATACCTGCCTACCTATACCTGCCTACCTATACCTGCCTACCTATACCTGCCTACCTACTAGTTGTTTTGTTTGGAAAGGTTTTGTCATTGCATTGCTCTTTACCGGCACCTGCAGTGCACAGGACTTTACATTGTACTTACAATTTTACTTTGTAACTTCGACCCGCTTGACTGAATACACAACAAACCATGAAGAAAGAGTTTTATCTGCTTCGCTGCCAGCTGCTCCCCGGGACCCGGAAGTGGCGTATAGCCTGCACTTCAACATCAATGCAAGTGCTCGATATGCTGTATTGATCCAATAAACTAACACAAACTAACTGTATCACTATAACATGATGATGATGATGATGATGATGATGATGATGGTGATAAAGAATGCATCTAATGTTCCACTGTTCATTAAAAAAACAGCATTAAACAAACCATCATGCTCTTACTTTGAAATCATGCGGAAATGTCGTCATCAGCGGGCCATCACGTGGTTTCCGAAAGTAACCGAGTGACACGAGTAGATTTGAGCCGAGACCGGCGGAAAATATGTCTCAAAGTTCCGTGTGTGTAAAAAGACGATCCACGAGCAGAGAGTTGAGATCCACGAGCGCATTTTGGGTCGACAAATACAAAATGGATTCACAAATGCCGGATCGAAAGTTGTAAATGTTAAAGAGATAATCACAGATCTTTTTTTTATTTGTGAAAATATTTAGCGTATTTGCAGATCCGTTTTACACTTGCACATTTATTTGTGAGTTTGCAAATCTTTTAAATGCATTTGTGGTGTTTTACAAATCACATATTTACACACACATTATTATGAGACAGATCTATGCCCATAGCAAGTCACAGCACACCCTGCCCCGCCCCCTAAAGCCCCCTCAGCAGGTCGTGCTGTGACTTGCAGTCTGTTTCATAAATCCATAGAAACACGTCACAAGGGAAGCTTTAGTTTCTTTATTCTCCGTCTCTAGCGTCAACTTTCACGAACTCGTCCAGCCGGAGCCTCTCAGCTACTTCCTGTTTCCAGGTGAGGGGTTACCAAAATAAGAGCACTGCGTGGAGCAGTAGAATTAAACATTACAGGTTGAGAGTGACATCAGTTATCATATTTATATATGTTTAGCAGGTTGTGGAAGTGCGCTCCAAAATATTTGTTGATCTTCTTTATTGGTATTTATTGTTTTGATATTATTTAAATGTAGATATAAATGTATCATTTATTTTGTATTGGTTTTTCAGTTGAATTAAACTTAAAGTTCAGGGAAATCAACTTTTAAAAACATACTGTTCAGATTATTATTTGTTTAAAGTTCAATAAATGGATGTTTTCAAAGCCAAAGAATAATCGTATTTAATAATCCTGATATCAGTTTTGACCAAAATAATCGTGATTATGATTTTTGCCATAATCGAGCAGCCCTAATTAAAATATGAATAAAACAACAATTACAAAAGTATGGATGCAATATATGAATGTAGAAGAATCAGGTTGAATAACTAATGAAACATGAGATCTCCAGCAGGAACAGAGAGTCAGTGAACTGACCTGAGAATCTCCAGTCTGCAGTCTGGACTCTCCAGAAGATCTCTCAGCAGCTCCACTCCTGAATCCTTCAGAGCGTTGTGACTCAGGTTCAGATCTCTCAGATGGATGTTGGACTTCAGAGCTGAGATCAGAGCAGAACAGCTGATCTCTGACAACCAGCACCAACTCAGACTGAATAAAGAAAACATGATGAGGATAAAGAAGAGTTTATAATCAGATGTGTTTCTCAGCATTGAAATGAATGAACAATAAAATGTGTCTCCTTCAGAAAGTAACCTTTATCATGTCAAACTAATATCACTTCAGATGACCTTTATTCAGACGATATCGTTTACTAAATATTAAAAACATAGATTTACTTTTTACAACTAACAGCAGATATCTATAACAGTTCCTTTAAGTACTTTATTTAGTACTTAGACATTTAAATTAGGGCTGTGCAATTAATCGTATTTTAATCTCGATTTTGTCTCTCAACGATTATGAAAACAACGTAATCGAAATAAAACGATTATTTTGCTGCATTCCCTTTCGCAGCGATGCTCTCAATGTGTCTCACACACCCTGCCCCCCCCCCCTAAAGCCCCCTCAGCAGGTCGTGCTGTGACTTGCTGTGGGCATAGATCTGTCTCATAATAATGTGTGTGTAAATATGTGATTTGTAAAACACCACAAATGCATTTAGAAGATTCGCAAACTCACAAATAAATGTGCAAGTGTAAAACGGATCTGCAAATACGCTAAATATTTTCACAAATAAAAAAAAGATCTGTGATTATCTCTTTAACATTTACAACTTTCGATCCGGCATTTGTGAATCCATTTTGTATTTGTCGACCCAAAATGCGCTCGTGGATCTCAACTCTCTGCTCGTGGATCGTCTTTTTACACACACGGAACTTTGAGACATATTTTCCGCCGGTCTCGGCTCAAATCTACTCGTGTCACTCGGTTACTTTCGGAAACCACGTGATGGCCCGCTGATGACGACATTTCCGCATGATTTCAAAGTAAGAGCATGATGGTTTGTTTAATGCTGTTTTTTTAATGAACAGTGGAACGTTAGATGCATTCTTTATCACCATCATCATCATCATCATCATCATGTTATAGTGATACAGTTAGTTTGTGTTAGTTTATTGGATCAATACAGCATATCGAGCACTTGCATTGATGTTGAAGTGCAGGCTATACGCCACTTCCGGGTCCCGGGGAGCAGCTGGCAGCGAAGCAGATAAAACTCTTTCTTCATGGTTTGTTGTGTATTCAGTCAAGCGGGTCGAAGTTACAAAGTAAAATTGTAAGTACAATGTAAAGTCCTGTGCACTGCAGGTGCCGGTAAAGAGCAATGCAATGACAAAACCTTTCCAAACAAAACAACTAGTAGGTAGGCAGGTATAGGTAGGCAGGTATAGGTAGGCAGGTATAGGTAGGCAGGTATAGGTAGGTAGGTATGTATAGGTAGGTAGGTATAGGTAGGTAGGTAGGTAGGTATAGGTAGGCAGGTATAGGTAGGTAGGTATAGGTAGGCAGGTATAGGTAGGTAGGTATAGGTAGGTAGGTATAGGTAGGTAGGTATGTATAGGTAGGTAGGTAGGTATAGGTAGGTAGGTATAGGTAGGTAGGTAGGCAGGTATAGGTAGGTAGGTATAGGTAGGTAGGTATAGGTAGGTAAGCAGACAGACAGATAGATGGATATCATAGATAGATACTTCATTCATCCCAAATTGTGAAATGTGTGGAAACAAGTATAAACACAATAACATGAAATACAAATGAAAGCAATAGACAGGAATATATGCATATACAGTAGAAAGGACACGATGAATATTATAACATTTAATGTAGCCTTACTATGAAGGCTGACCTAAATACGGTGCTTTTCTACAGATTACTTTATTACTGCACTGGTAAGGTAAAATTAGGCCGATTAATAAGATGTGAAGTGCTTTGTAACTTCGACCCGCTTGACTATCTGGGCTGCTTCGCTGCCAGCTGCTCCCCGGGACCCGGAAGTGGCGTATCGCCTGCACTTCAACATCAATGCAAGTGCTTGATATGCTGTATTGATCCAATAAACTAACACAAACTAACTGTATCACTATAACATGATGATGATGATGATGATGATGATGGTGATAAAGAATGCATCTAATGTTCCACTGTTCATTAAAAAAACAGCATTAAACAAACCATCATGCTCTTACTTTGAAATCATGCGGAAATGTCGTCATCAGCGGGCCATCACGTGGTTTCCGAAAGTAACCGAGTGACACGAGTAGATTTGAGCCGAGACCGGCGGAAAATATGTCTCAAAGTTCCGTGTGTGTAAAAAGACGATCCACGAGCAGAGAGTTGAGATCCACGAGCGCATTTTGGGTCGACAAATACAAAATGGATTCACAAATGCCGGATCGAAAGTTGTAAATGTTAAAGAGATAATCACAGATCTTTTTTTTATTTGTGAAAATATTTAGCGTATTTGCAGATCCGTTTTACACTTGCACATTTATTTGTGAGTTTGCGAATCTTCTAAATGCATTTGTGGTGTTTTACAAATCACATATTTACACACACATTATTATGAGACAGATCTATGCCCATAGCAAGTCACAGCACACCCTGCCCCGCCCCCTAAAGCCCCCTCAGCAGGTCGTGCTGTGACTTGCAGTCTGTTTCATAAATCCATAGAAACACGTCACAAGGGAAGCTTTAGTTTCTTTATTCTCCGTCTCTAGCGCCAACTTTCACGAACTCGTCCAGCCGGAGCCTCTCAGCTACTTCCTGTTTCCAGGTGAGGGGTTACCAAAATAAGAGCACTGCGTGGAGCAGTAGAATTAAACATTACAGGTTGAGAGTGACGTCAGTTATCATATTTATATATGTTTAGCAGGTTGTGGAAGTGCGCTCCAAAATATTTGTTGATCTTCTTTATTGGTATTTATTGTTTTGATATTATTTAAATGTAGATATAAATGTATCATTTATTTTGTATTGGTTTTTCAGTTGAATTAAACTTAAAGTTCAGGGAAATCAACTGTTAAAAACATACTGTTCAGATTATTATTTGTTTAAAGTTCAATAAATGGATGTTTTCAAAGCCAAAGAATAATCGTATTTAATAATCCTGATATCAGTTTTGACCAAAATAATCGTGATTATGATTTTTGCCATAATCGAGCAGCCCTAATTAAAATATGAATAAAACAACAATTACAAAAGTATGGATGCAATATATGAATGTAGAAGAATCAGGTTGAATAACTAATGAAACATGAGATCTCCAGCAGGAACAGAGAGTCAGTGAACTGACCTGAGAGTCTCCAGTCTGCAGTCTGGACTCTCCAGAAGATCTCTCAGCAGCTCCTCCTGAATCCTTCAGATCGTTGAGACTCAGGTCCAGATCTCTCAGATGGGAGGGGTTGGACTTCAGAGCTGAGATCAGAGCAGAACAGCTGATCTCTGACAAACTGCAGTTCTCCAGTCTGAATAAAGAAAACATGATGAGGATAAAGAAGAGTTTATAATCAGATGTGTTTCTCAGCATTGAAATGAATGAACAATAAAATGTG
Source organism: Pogonophryne albipinna (assembly GCA_028583405.1). Lineage (NCBI taxonomy): Eukaryota > Metazoa > Chordata > Actinopteri > Perciformes > Artedidraconidae > Pogonophryne > Pogonophryne albipinna. The sequence continues at coordinate 472,670 of JAPTMU010000141.1, read as the reverse complement.
TCTCCTTCAGAAAGTAACCTTTATCATGTCAAACTAATATCACTTCAGATGACCTTTATTCAGACGTTATCGTTTACTAAATATTAAAAACATAGATTTACTTTTTACAACTAACAGCAGATATCTATAACAGTTCCTTTAAGTACTTTATTTAGTACTTAGACATTTAAATTAGGGCTGTGCAATTAATCGTATTTTAATCTCGATTTTGTCTCTCAACGATTATGAAAACAACGTAATCGAAATAAAACGATTATTTTTGCTGCATTCCCTTTCGCAGCGATGCTCTCAATGTGTCTCACACACCCTGCCCCCCCCCCCTAAAGCCCCCTCAGCAGGTCGTGCTGTGACTTGCTATGGGCATAGATCTGTCTCATAATAATGTGTGTGTAAATATGTGATTTGTAAAACACCACAAATGCATTTAGAAGATTCGCAAACTCACAAATAAATGTGCAAGTGTAAAACGGATCTGCAAATACGCTAAATATTTTCACAAATAAAAAAAAGATCTGTGATTATCTCTTTAACATTTACAACTTTCGATCCGGCATTTGTGAATCCATTTTGTATTTGTCGACCCAAAATGCGCTCGTGGATCTCAACTCTCTGCTCGTGGATCGTCTTTTTACACACACGGAACTTTGAGACATATTTTCCGCCGGTCTCGGCTCAAATCTACTCGTGTCACTCGGTTACTTTCGGAAACCACGTGATGGCCCGCTGATGACGACATTTCCGCATGATTTCAAAGTAAGAGCATGATGGTTTGTTTAATGCTGTTTTTTTAATGAACAGTGGAACATTAGATGCATTCTTTATCACCATCATCATCATCATCATCATCATCATCATCATGTTATAGTGATACAGTTAGTTTGTGTTAGTTTATTGGATCAATACAGCATATCGAGCACTTGCATTGATGTTGAAGTGCAGGCGATACGCCACTTCCGGGTCCCGGGGAGCAGCTGGCAGCGAAGCAGCCCAGATAGTCAAGCGGGTCGAAGTTACAAAGCACTTCAGATCTTATTAATCGGGCTAATTTTACCTTACCAGTGCAGTAATAAAGTAATCTGTAGAAAAGCACCGTATTTAGGTCAGCCTTCATAGTAAGGCTACATTAAATGTTATAATATTCATCGTGTCCTTTCTACTGTATATGCATATATTCCTGTCTATTGCTTTCATTTGTATTTCATGTTATTGTGTTTATACTTGTTTCCACACATTTCACAATTTGGAATGAAGTATCTATCTATGATATCCATCTATCTGTCTGTCTGCCTACCTACCTATACCTACCTACCTATACCTGCCTACCTATACCTGCCTACCTATACCTGCCTACCTATACCTACCTACCTATACCTGCCTACCTATACCTGCCTACCTATACCTACCTGCCTACCTATACCTGCCTACCTATACCTGCCTACCTACCTATACCTACCTACCTATACCTACCTACCTATACCTGCCTACCTATACCTGCCTACCTATACCTACCTACCTATACCTGCCTACCTATACCTGCCTACCTATACCTGCCTACCTATACCTGCCTACCTATACCTACCTACCTATACCTACCTACCTATACCTGCCTACCTATACCTGCCTACCTATACCTACCTACCTATACCTACCTACCTACCTATACATACCTACCTACCTATACCTACCTACCTATACCTACCTACCTATACCTGCCTACCTATACCTACCTACCTATACCTGCCTACCTATACCTACCTACCTACCTACCTACCTACCTATACCTACCTACCTATACATACCTACCTACCTATACCTGCCTACCTATACCTGCCTACCTATACCTGCCTACCTATACCTACCTACCTATACCTGCCTACCTATACCTGCCTACCTATACCTGCCTACCTATACCTGCCTACCTACTAGTTGTTTTGTTTGGAAAGGTTTTGTCATTGCATTGCTCTTTACCGGCACCTGCAGTGCACAGGACTTTACATTGTACTTACAATTTTACTTTGTAACTTCGACCCGCTTGACTGAATACACAACAAACCATGAAGAAAGAGTTTTATCTGCTTCGCTGCCAGCTGCTCCCCGGGACCCGGAAGTGGCGTATAGCCTGCACTTCAACATCAATGCAAGTGCTCGATATGCTGTATTGATCCAATAAACTAACACAAACTAACTGTATCACTATAACATGATGATGATGATGATGATGATGATGGTGATAAAGAATGCATCTAATGTTCCACTGTTCATTAAAAAAACAGCATTAAACAAACCATCATGCTCTTACTTTGAAATCATGCGGAAATGTCGTCATCAGCGGGCCATCACGTGGTTTCCGAAAGTAACCGAGTGACACGAGTAGATTTGAGCCGAGACCGGCGGAAAATATGTCTCAAAGTTCCGTGTGTGTAAAAAGACGATCCACGAGCAGAGAGTTGAGATCCACGAGCGCATTTTGGGTCGACAAATACAAAATGGATTCACAAATGCCGGATCGAAAGTTGTAAATGTTAAAGAGATAATCACAGATCTTTTTTTTATTTGTGAAAATATTTAGCGTATTTGCAGATCCGTTTTACACTTGCACATTTATTTGTGAGTTTGCGAATCTTCTAAATGCATTTGTGGTGTTTTACAAATCACATATTTACACACACATTATTATGAGACAGATCTATGCCCATAGCAAGTCACAGCACACCCTGCCCCGCCCCCCTAAAGCCCCCTCAGCAGGTCGTGCTGTGACTTGCAGTCTGTTTCATAAATCCATAGAAACACGTCACAAGGGAAGCTTTAGTTTCTTTATTCTCCGTCTCTAGCGTCAACTTTCACGAACTCGTCCAGCCGGAGCCTCTCAGCTACTTCCTGTTTCCAGGTGAGGGGTTACCAAAATAAGAGCACTGCGTGGAGCAGTAGAATTAAACATTACAGGTTGAGAGTGACAGTCAGTTATCATATTTATATATGTTTAGCAGGTTGTGGAAGTGCGCTCCAAAATATTTGTTGATCTTCTTTATTGGTATTTATTGTTTTGATATTATTTAAATGTAGATATAAATGTATCATTTATTTTGTATTGGTTTTTCAGTTGAATTAAACTTAAAGTTCAGGGAAATCAACTGTTAAAAACATACTGTTCAGATTATTATTTGTTTAAAGTTCAATAAATGGATGTTTTCAAAGCCAAAGAATAATCGTATTTAATAATCCTGATATCAGTTTTGACCAAAATAATCGTGATTATGATTTTTGCCATAATCGAGCAGCCCTAATTAAAATATGAATAAAACAACAATTACAAAAGTATGGATGCAATATATGAATGTAGAAGAATCAGGTTGAATAACTAATGAAACATGAGATCTCCAGCAGGAACAGAGAGTCAGTGAACTGACCTGAGAATCTCCAGTCTGCAGTCTGGACTCTCCAGAAGATCTCTCAGCAGCTCTCCTGAATCCTTCAGAGCGTTGTGACTCAGGTTCAGATCTCTCAGATGGATGTTGGACTTCAGAGCTGAGATCAGAGCAGACCAGCTGATCTCTGACAACCAGCAGCTCCTCAGACTGAATAAAGAAAACATGATGAGGATAAAGAAGAGTTTATAATCAGATGTGTTTCTCAATATTTAAATGAATGAACAATAAAATGTGTCTCCTTCAGAAAGTAACCTTTATCATGTCAAACTAATATCACTTCAGATGACCTTTATTCAGACGTTATCGTTTACTAAATATTAAAAACATAGATTTACTTTTTACAACTAACAGCAGATATCTATAACAGTTCCTTTAAAGAGCCTGTGACAGCATCCCAACAACTGTTGTGCAATGAAATATTGGGCTACTAGTCATCTCGAACCGTCAGTTTAAAAAAGAAGGTGCGATACCGTTCCGATAAATATCAATAATTTCGAACATCGTGGGGAAATTCCTTCGACTCATTTTGAAGTTTTGGGGGAAGCCGGAAGTGACGTCAATGCGGGAACGCTTCACTGTGCGGCGATAGAGCCAAACACGGACAAGTGTGTTGTCATAGGTAGAAATGGTGAATTACTGAGTTTAGGCACGTTAATAACGTTGTAATGAAGTTGACTACAGTATATTCATATTCCTCAGTGCTTTCATGTCAATTCGGCGAACATAAACATAAATGATCGTGGTGAAGATGATGATTAAATTAGGATTACAAATCGGTAGTGAGAGCTGCTGAATTTCCTCCCTGTAGGATGTGATATAAAAACAAATCGATTATTTTTGTAGTTGTAAACTCAAGTGGATTAAACTACATTATTAGTGCTTTCATGTCAATTCGGCGAACATATGACACATTAAATGATCGTGAGGATGATGATTACAAATCGTTTGTTTGAGCCGGTCTGCATTTCCTGATGAGAAAACAAACCGATGCTTTTTGTAGTTGTAGTACACCAACGTGGATTAAACGTGTGGTTTTTTTACCACAATGTTGGGAAATTAATGGATAAAATGCACGGATTATTATTATTATTATTATTATTCCCACTCCGATCGGGACACTAGGTCCACCGTTTCCCCGCAGCGAGGCTCCCCCCGTTGACAGTTTACGTGGGCTGGGTGCAGTGGCGGACTGGCCATCGGGACGAATCCCGATGGGCCGGTACCGAAGTGGGCCGGTCGGATAAGTCACTAGCACATCCCCCATAGGCGGCGCGTGAGGCTCAGGTTTGGGAAGGCTACATAACTTCTTTTACCTGACGCTGCCCGCCACCGGCGTCTATAGAAAAGAGATCAACTCAGTGTGCGGAGTTTAAATCTCTCAAGTTATATTACAGGATAAAGGAAATACAGTTTAAACTGCCGTATGCAGAGAAGACTGCCGACGTGTCGCACTTATCATTCATATTACATCATCAATCAGATCATCGATCATATAATATCATAATATATCATATATCTCCTTATCCGAGTCAGCTTCTCCAGCCGTATCTGGCCGTGCAACACTTACAGTGTCACATACTGTATGCAGAAGTATTATTTTAAGCAACACATTATGTTGACGAAACACTCAAGTCAAATGTAATTAAAGTCAGATCCACTCGTGTCTTAGACGTGAACGCGCTCTCAGCTGGTGAGAGAAACCCTGGCTTGATTTACCGAGTTAATAACCAGCGTCGTAGGACCGCTTAGCGAGATCTCGTTTGTTAGTTTGTTGTTGTTAGTTTGTTTGTTACTCAAACATATCCAGGGTATGTTGAACTGGCTTCGTAGTACAGGGCACAGGTGGCTAGCAGCGCTAATGTCAAAGACACAGACATTATACATTATATTTGTATTTTACCAGGATGCAGTGACACACATATTTGGGAAGGCTTAGCCTTCCCCAGCCTACAGCACCCGCCGCTCCCGACATCCCCCACTCCCCCCGTTGACAATTTACTAGCGGTACCGAAGTGGGCCGGTCGAGAGTCCCGGGATGATTTTTAGTCCCAGTCCACCACTGGCTAGATGACCGTAATGATCGCCCATATTGACCTAATTCCTAAACTTCTAACAGATACAACATAAACCGATCCTTCAGCCTCATATGAGCTCTCAGACACGTTCAAAATTAAACTGTCATCGCTGTCTGAGCTTGCTGCTGTGTGCGCCATCGTGCGTTTACATGCAGATGCTGGGATCCTGAACGGTGCAGCTGAAGCGCTGTGCCCGCAATGACGTCACCCATCATTTGGCGGGACTTGAAGAATCCCCGAGAAGATCCAGAAAATGGTCAACATTGAAGGGCAGATTAATGGTTATCAAAGTACAAATATCCAAAATCAGTTCAGTAACGGTTTTCAAGGGGACAATATTTACTCAAATTGATGGGTTTGGATGATGGGGGAAACTCGTGTCACAGGCTCTTTAAATTACTTTATTTAGTACGTAAACATTTAAATTAGGGCTGTGCAATTAATCGTATTTTAATCTCGATTTTGTCTTGCAACGATTATGAAAACAACATATCTATGCCCATAGCAAGTCACAGCACACCCTGCCCCCCCCCCCTAAAGCCCCCTCAGCAGGGTGTGCTGTGACTTGCTGTCTGTTTCATAAATCCATAGAAACACGTCACAAGGGAAGCTTTAGTTTCTTTATTCTCCGTCTCTAGCGTCAACTTTCACGAACTCGTCCAGCCGGAGCCTCTCAGCTACTTCCTGTTTCCAGGTGAGGGGTTACCAAAATAAGAGCACTGCGTGGAGCAGTAGAATTAAACATTACAGGTTGAGAGTGACATCAGTTATCATATTTATATATGTTTAGCAGGTTGTGGAAGTGCGCTCCAAAATATTTGTTGATCTTCTTTATTGGTATTTATTGTTTTGATATTATTTAAATGTAGATATAAATGTATAATTTATTTTGTATTGGTTTTTCAGTTGAATTAAACTTAAAGTTCAGGGAAATCAACTGTTAAAAACATACTGTTCAGATTATTATTATTTGTTTAAAGTTCAATAAATGGATGTTTTCAAAGCCAAAGAATAATCGTATTTAATAATCCTGATATCAGTTTTGACCAAAATAATCGTGATTATGATTTTTGCCATAATCGAGCAGCCCTAATTAAAATATGAATAAAACAGCAATTACAAAAGTATGGATGCAATATATGAATGTAGAAGAATCAGGTTGAATAACTAATGAAACATGAGATCTAAGGGAGGCTGTGGCTCAGTGAGTTAGTGCACTGAACTTTGAATCAGGGGGTCACAGGTTCAAACCCCACTGCAGTCAGCATGTCGTTGTGTCCCTGAGACACTTCACCCTAAATTGCTCCTGTGGGGATTGCCCACAGTATTGAGTATGTAAGTCGCTTTGGATAATAAAAAAAAAGTCTAACACGTGATGTAATCTCCAGCAGTAACAGAGAGTCAGTGAACTGACCTGAGACTCTCCAGAAGATCTCTCAGCTTCACTCCTGAATCCTGCAGATCGTTGTAACTATATTGATAAGATATTGGGGTGTGATCACAGGACCATCAAACGTTTTGTTGAACATAGTCAACAGGGTCGCAAGAAACGTGTTGAGAAAAAGATGAAATCTCAAAGATTTGAGAAGAAGGAAACGTGAAGCTACCAGGAAGCCATTATCCTCCAGTATCATATTCCAGGACTGTGAGCTACCTGGAGGGCCCAGAAGTCTCAGGTGTTCAGAGACATGGCCAATGTAAGAGAGGCAGAAACCCAACCTCCACTGAACAAGACACACGAGTTCAAACTTCAAGACTGGGCCAAGAAATATCTGAAGACAGATCTGTCAAAGGTTTCATGGACTGCTGAGATGAGGCTGACTCTTGACGGAGCAGATGGATCAGTAACAGGCACAGAGCTCCACTTCCACTCAGACACCAGCAAGGTGGAGGTGGGCTACTGGTGTTGTTGAACATGAGCTGGTTGGACCTTTTCAGGTTGAAGATGGACTCAAAATCAACTCCTGAACCTACAGCCAGTTTTTAGAAGACACTTTCTTACCATCAGTGGTACAGGAACAAGTCTGCATCTTTCAGGAAGACCAGGATTTTATGAAGAACAACGCTCCGTCACAGGCATCAAAGTACTCTGCTGTGTGGTTAACCAGTAAAGACCTTAAAGATGAAACAATAAGGACATGGCCCTCTTCCTCACCTTTACCCTTCCTCACCTTTACCCTTCCTCACCTGACCTAAACCCTTCCTCACCTGACCTAAACCCTTCCTCACCTGACCTAAACCCTTCCTCACCTGACCTAAACCCTTCCTCACCTGTCCTAAACCCTTCCTCACCTGTCCTAAACCCTTCCTCACCTGTCCTAAACCCTTCCTCACCTGTCCTAAACCCTTCTTCACCTGTCCTAAACCCTTCCTCACCTGACCTAAACCCTTCCTCACCTGACCTAAACCCTTCCTCACCTGTCCTAAATCCTTCCTCACCTGTCCTAAACCCTTCCTCACCTGTCCTAAACCCTTCTTCACCTGTCCTAAACCCTTCCTCACCTGACCTTAACCCTTCCTCACCTGTCCTAAATCCTTCCTCATCTGACCTTAACCCTTCCTCACCTGTCCTAAACCCTTCCTCACCTGTCCTAAACCCTTCCTCACCTGTCCTAAACGCTTCCTCACCTGACCTAAACCCTTCCTCACCTGTCCTAAACCCTTCCTCACCTGTCCTAAACCCTTCCTCACCTGTCCTAAACCCTTCCTCACCTGTCCTAAATCCTTCCTCACCTGTCCTAAACCCTTCCTCACCTGTCCTTAACCCTTCCTCACCTGATCTTAACCCTTCCTCACCTGACTTTAACCCTTCCTCACCTGACCTAAACCCTTCCTCACCTGACCTTAACCCTTCCTCACCTGTCCTAAACCCTTCCTCACCTGTCCTAAACCCTTCCTCACCTGTCCTAAACGCTTCCTCACCTGACCTAAACCCTTCCTCACCTGTCCTAAATCCTTCCTCACCTGTCCTAAACCCTTCCTCACCTGACCTAAACCCTTCCTCACCTGTCCTAAACCCTTCCTCACCTGTCCTAAACCCTTCCTCACCTGACCTAAACCCTTCCTCACCTGTCCTAAACCCTTCCTCACCTGTCCTAAACCCTTCCTCACCTGACCTAAACCCTTCCTCACCTGTCCTAAATCCTTCCTCACCTGTCCTAAACCCTTCCTCACCTGTCCTAAACCCTTCCTCACCTGTCCTAAAACCTTCCTCACCTGTCCTAAACCCTTCCTCACCTGTCCTAAACCCTTCCTCACCTGACCTAAACCCTTCCTCACCTGACCTTAACAGAGGGGCTAAAGAACTGTTTTGTGTTCTTGATAGCTATGGACTGACTCAGCATGTGACGGAGCCCACGCACAATAAGGGGCACACTCTGGACTTAATTATCTCAAAGGGTCTGAATATCTCTACGGTTGTGGTGACTGATGTTGCACTCTCTGACCATTCCTGTGTTTTCTTTGAGAGCTCTATTTCTGTTCACAAAAATGTTCAGAAAGAGGTAACCACAAAGCGATATTTAACTGAAAACGCTAGGGAAATGTTTACTCAGAATTTTTCTTCCACACTTGCCCCTGCTAACATCTCAGTAAATTAGCTAGTAGATCGTTTTAATTCAAAAATTAAAAATGTTATAGATGCCATTGCTCCAACTAAGGTAAAGGAAGTGTCTGTTAAGAAAATATCTCCATGGAGAAAGGCCATGACCGTGAGAACAGAAAAAAGAGAATGTCGAAAAGCTGAACGCAGGTGGCGAAAAACAAATCTCCAGGTTCACTTTGAAATCTATAAAGAGAGACTTGGCCTTTATAATTTGGAATTGAAAAACGCACGACAATCGTTCTTCTCTGACATCATTAACAAAAACAAAAACAACGCACGTGCCTTATTTGCTACCGTCGACAGACTAACTAACCCCCCAGTGTCAGTAGCCTCTGAATTTCTATCCACCAGGGCGTGCAATGATTTTGCCTCCTTCTTCACTGACAAAATTCAGAACATCAGACGAGCAGTCAGTGCCTCTGCATCAGGAAGAGCAAATGTGTTGTCTCTGTGTCCACTTAACATCAATTCAAACACCATGACACAATTCCATCAGATTAATGATAAAAACCTAGAGGACATTATTCAACTTCTGAAATCCTCTTCCTGCTTCCTTGATATTATTCCAACAGGATTTTTCAAAGATGTTTTGCCTTGCATGGCCTCAGATCTACTTCATATAGTAAACAAATCTCTTCAGACAGGTATTTTTCCACAGGCCCTGAAAACTGCAGTCATTAAACCGCTCTTAAAAAAGAATAATCTAGATGCTTCAGTAATGAACAATTACAGGCCCATATCAAACCTCCCATTTCTAGGTAAAATCATTGAAAAAGTTGTTTTTCAACAGTTGAGTAATTTCTTGCATTAAAATAACTGTTTGGATGTGTTCCAGTCAGGCTTTCGTCCAAACCACAGCACTGAGACTGCTCTTGTAAAGGTCTTTAATGACATCCACTTAAACACAGACAGTGGCAGAACTTCAGTGTTAGTATTATTAGATCTCAGTGCTGCGTTTGACACTGTTGACCACAGCATATTACTAGACCGACTGGAAAACTGGGTGGGACTTTCGGAAACAGTTCTAAATTGGTTTGAATCCTACTTAAAGGACAGAAACAACTTTGTTTCTATAGGTAAATACACATCTGAGTTGACAAATATGACATGTGGGGTACCTCAAGGCTCCATCTTGGGGCCTCTTCTCTTTAACGTCTACATGCTACCACTGGCTCAGATAATGAAGAACAACAAAATAAGTTACCATAGCTATGCGGATGACACACAAATTTATGTAACAATTTCACCAGGAGACTATGCTCCAATTCAAACACTGAGTAAGTGCATTGAACAAATCAATGACTGGATGTGTCAGAACTTTCTCCAATTAAACAAAGATAAAACTGAGGTAATGGTTTTTGGAGCCAAGGCAGAACGTTTAAAAGTTAGCGCTGAGCTTCAGTCTGCAATGTTCAAAACAACAGATAAAGCCAGAAATCTAGGTGTAGTCATGGACTCTGACCTGAGTTTCAACAGTCATATTAAAACAGTTACTAAATCAGCCTACTATCACCTAAAGAACATATCTAGGGTTAAAAGACTAATGTCACAGCAGGATTTGGAAAAACTTGTCCATGCTTTTATCTTCAGTAGACTCGACTACTGTAATGGTGTCTTCACAGGTCTCACTAAAAAATCTATTAGAAAGCTGCAGCTGATTCAGAACGCCGCTGCTCGAGTCCTCACTAACACTAAGAAAGTGGATCACATCACTCCTGTTCTGAAGTCTTTACACTGGCTTCCTGTGTGTCAAAGAATAGATTTCAAAATACTGCTGCTGGTTTATAAAGCACTGAATGGTTTAGGCCCAAAATACATTTCTGACCTCCTGCTAAATGATGAACCATCCAGATCTCTCAGGTCTTCAGGGACTGGTCAGCTTTCTGTCCCCAGAGTCAGAACTAAACATGGAGAAGCAGCGTTTAGTTATTATGCTCCAAATATCTGGAACAAACTCCCAGAAACCTGCAGGTCCGCTGCAACTCTGACTACTTTTAAATCCAGCAAGAAGACTTTTCTTTTTGTCGCTGCTTTTAATTGAACTATTCACATCTTAGACTGCACTGTAACTTTTATTCATGTATTTTTTTCTTTTAATGTTTCTTTTATTTGCTTTTCTTTTTAATGACTGATTTTAAATGCCATTTTCTTAATGTCTTTCATTTTTTTGTAAAGCACTTTGAATTGCCTTGTGTTGAAAAGTGCTATATAAATAAACTTGCCTTGCCTTGCCTTGCCTTCCTCACCTGTCCTAAACCCTTCCTCACCTGACCTAAACCCTTCCTCACCTGTCCTAAACCCTTCCTCACCTGTCCTAAACCCTTCCTCACCTGTCCTAAACCCTTCCTCACCTGTCCTAAATCCTTCCTCACCTGACCTTAACCCTTCCTCACCTGTCCTAAACCCTTCCTCACCTGTCCTAAACCCTTCCTCACCTGTCCTAAACCCTTCCTCACCTGTCCTAAACCCTTCCTCACCTGTCCTAAATCCTAACTCACCTGACCTAAACCCTTCTTCACCTGTCCTAAACCCTTCCTCACCTGCCCTTAACCCTTCCTCACCTGCCCTTAACCCTAACTCACCTGACCTTAACCCTTCCTCACCTGTCCTAAACCCTTCCTCACCTGTCCTAAATCCTTCCTCACCTGACCTTAACCCTTCCTCACCTGTCCTAAACCCTTCCTCACCTGTCCTAAACCCTTCCTCACCTGACCTAAACCCTTCCTCACCTGTCCTAAACCCTTCCTCACCTGTCCTAAACCCTTCCTCACCTGTCCTAAATCCTTCCTCACCTGACCTTAACCCTTCCTCACCTGTCCTAAACCCTTCCTCACCTGTCCTAAACCCTTCCTCACCTGCCCTTAACCCTATAGAGCAGTCTTTCTCAAAGAGTGGTCCGTGGTCCGCGAGCGATCCCAAGTGGTCCGCGAGTATATTAGTAAAATGCCACATTTGAAATTCATATATATTATAAGTTTAAAGTGTTTCTCAAACTGTTAAAAAATTACTAGTATAGAGTGTATCATAGATGTAGCGTATGTACGTAGGTACGTACATTTGTTTTACGTCTTATGTCATAAATGATCTGCGCGGTCAATTTGAGCGGTCAACTAAAAAAAATAAACAAAAGAACGGTCAACTGACAAGATGGATCGATGGCTAAAGACAGGGTCAGTTCAAAGAAAATTAAATGAAAAATCTGATGCGACAGTCAAGGTGCATCGTCCTGATGCAGGTGATTCAGCAGCAACAAGTGCTTTTGTGTGCGTTACTGAGTCCCAGGAGAGTGGTTCGCTGTCTAACAACCACCCGGCTGAAAGCTGTGAAACTCGGCTTGAATGCAGAAAGTCCAGCGCTAAAGTGAAGAGAAAATATCACAGCGACTACATCAAATTTGGATTTGTTTGGACTGGAGATGAAGAGGATCCCAATCCACAATGTGTTTTGTGCTACGAGTCGTTGGCGAACGAGGCTATGAAACCTGCCAAGCTCAAGCGACATTTTGAAAGTAAACACAAGGATTACATTGGGAAACCTTTGGGAGTTTTTGAGAGAAAACTTGATGAATTTAAGAAACACATGACGAAGGCGCCCTCACAGTTTTTTGTACCGGGGGAAAATGCGAAGACTACAGAAGCATCATACAGGGTATCCCTTCTAATTGCAAAAGCAGGAAAACCTCATTCGATAGGTGAGCATTTAGTCAAACCAGCTGCCAAAGTTATGACTAACATATTGTTTGGGGAGACCGCAAGTGACGAAATTAACAGGGTCCCACTCTCTAATGACACTGTCCAGCGGCGAATAACAGCCATGGCTGAAGATGTGAAAAATCAGCTGATCACACGTTTACGCCAAAGCCAGTTTTTCACACTGCAGCTGGACGAGTCAACTGATATCGGGAATGAGGCAAATCTGCTGTGTTTTGTAAAGTATATTCATGCTGGCGGTGTGCAGGATGAATTTCTTTTTTTGTCGTTCCCTGCCGACAACACCATTATTGACTCGGTCAACAATTTCATCGTGCAGAATCATATCGACTGGACACGATGTGTTGGTATTTTCACAGATGGTGCGACTGCAATGACTGGAAAACATAAGGGACTGGCAGCGCACATACGCGCAGTTGCACCTTGCGCCACAGCAACACACTGTTGCATTCACAGAGAACAGCTGGCTGTGAAGAAAATGCCACCATGCCTCAAATCAGTACTGGACCAGTCTGTGAAAATTGTGAATACAATAAAAACCAAAGCACTGAACACACGTCTTTTTAAAGCTCTGTGTGAAGAAATGGGAAGTGAACACACAAAACTGCTTTTTCATACTGAAGTTCGCTGGCTGTCGCGTGGGAAAGTTCTCACCCGTCTATTTGAACTGCGCGATGAGGTGATGTTATTCTTGCATCATACTGATGAACTGAATGACAGACTGCATGACTTCCAGTGGCTCTCACAATTGGCATACCTGGCCGATGTCTTGAGCGTTCTCAATGCTCTGAACTTAGCGCTGCAGGGGAAAGCTGTTACTGTTTTCAATGTGCAGGACAAAATTAAAGCTGCACGCCTCAAGATGGAATGGTGGTGTGTCCGTCTGGATCGCCAGGAGTTTGACTGTTTCCGACGCTGGCGGATTTTCTCCTCGCTGCAGATGAAGAGCTGGACGGCGGCACAGTTGCAGCCTTCAAGGAACATCTGCAAGGCTTTCACTTTCAGCTGGGAAGATATTTCCCAGAACTAGATGCAGGCTTTGAGTGGATCAGGAATCCATTCGGGGACAAAACACACATTGAACACGTCAGTTCCAAGCTCCCACCGAGACAGGTTGACAGCCTTGTGGACATCGCATCTGATGGGACACTGAGGACGACTTTCAGAGAGAAAAGCTTGACAGACTTTTGGGTCCACGTCCAGCCTGAGCACCCAGAGCTGGCTGACGCTGCTCTGAAACAGTTGATGCCGTTTCCAACCACCTACAACTGTGAAGCTGGTTTTTCTGCACTTGTTGGTCTGAAAACAAAGCAGCGTAACAGGATCAATGTGGACTGTGATATGAGACTAAAACTCTCCAGTTTGGATCCCGACATTGTTTCACTGATGTCTCAGCACAAGCAGCACCATTCCTCCCATTAGTTGGCAACAGAGACACGCAGTGTATGAGTGAGTAAACAATGCTATTTGTAAATGTAACAGTGTAAATAATTATCTTGTGTTTATTGTTAAATTCCTATTTAACTTGGGACTGCAACCATAGTTTTACTGTATTTTATTTTGAAAATCCGCAGCAGAAGTTTGTCGTACTAAATGCGGTGTATTTTGCATATCTCTCAGTAGCAAACGATCTTGCTGTCAGTAAATTGCGGCTCTGTTCGCACAGACATTAACTCCATAATAAATGTAGTCTACGTTTCATATGATGTGTCAAATCTATCAGCATTTACCGTTTAAATCGCATATGAACAAAATGCTTGTAGAATCTGTAGTTGTTTTTTTTGTCGATTTAATGTGTGAACGAGCGATAGAGAAGTTCACACAAAGTTGTCATTATTAGGCTGTAATTTTTAATATACTGTTGGAGTGGTAAACAGGCGTATTATTTTATTTAGGATATTTGGGGAGTTCGGTGGTCCGAGAGTGTTTTATTATTGGCTAAGTGGTCCGCGGTCTGAAAAAGTTTGAGAAACACTGCTATAGAGAACTTGTGGGCCCTTCTTAAACGGGAGGTTTACGGTGAAGGGAGACACCTCACCTCTCTGAACAGAGTCTGGGAGGCTGTGGTTGATCGTCAACAGATCAAGAAACTGACGGACTCCATGAATGGAAGTGACTGTTATTGAAGAGAAGCGTGGCTACATTGGTATCTGGTCTTTTTTTGAAATGTCAGAAATGTTATTTTATTTACATTTTGAGTTGATAACTGTTCTCCCTTTAACAGATGAAAATAAACAAGTGAGATGGGAACATTTGAGTTGTTCCTTTAGTTGCATATTCATTCTGCAAACTAATAGTTACCCAATAATTGTGCACACACAGATTTTCTCCTAAGAACACCAAAACCTAATTTTAACTTCTTAAATATTCAGGTTTGAGGTTCATTAACATTTTGGATTGACCGAGAGTACTGTAGTTCTTCAATAATAAAATAAATCCTCAAAAATACAGCTCCCCTAATAATTGTGCACACAGTGTGTGAGATCTCCTGCAGTAACAGAGAGTCAGTGAACTGACCTGAGAGTCTCCAGTCTGCAGTCTGGACTCTCCAGAAGATCTCTCAGCAGCTTCACTTCTGAATCCTTCAGCTTGTTGTCACTCAGGTCCAGATCTCTCAGACTGGAGGGGTCAGACTTCAGAGCTGAGATCAGAGCAGAGCTGATCTCTGACAAACTGGAGCTCTCCAGTCTGAATAAAGAAAACATGATAATACAAATCCAATTAAAATCAGATGTGTTGTCAGAACAAGTAAAGAAGCAGTGGTTACAATAAGAAAAACGCAAAGAGTCACATCCAATAGAAACATATCGATGCATTTATTTTAAATGTGAAGCAGTCAGTTTATCATTTTAGCAGCTCTGTTGAGCATTTTGAAAATGTATTTGCAAGCCTCTGTGCAAGGCTTTGTCTTTCTATCTTTATAGGCAGAGGTGTAAAGTAACTAAGTACATTTACTCAAGTACTGAACTTAAGTACAATTTAGAGGTACTTTTACTTTACTTGAGTATTTCCATGTTCTGCTACTTCATACTTAAATGGTGTACTTCTACTCCACTACATGTATTGAATACCTTTAGTTTCTTCACAGATCTGGATGAATGATGTGAAATCTAACCAAGTGTTGAATCAGACTTTAGTTCCACCTGGAGTAAATCCACCAGCTACCCTGCAGTCTACAAAGTCATTCAGACTAGCTGCTCCTTCACCAGCTTTGAGAACACTTTCATGATCAATCATTATAAAACATATCATATATATTATTCTGAAATGGACCAATCTGCACAACGACTACTTTCACTGTCTTTCACTATATTTTGATGAGAATACTTTTCTACTTTCACTTGAGGAACATTTTGAATGCAGGACTTTTACTGTAACAGAGTATTCCTACACTCTGGTACTTCTACTTTTACTCAAGTACAAGATCTGAGTACTTCTACTTTTACTCAAGAACAAGATCTGAGTACTTCTACTTTTACTCAAGTACAAGATCTGAGTACTTCTACTTTTACTCAAGTACAAGATCTGAGTACTTCTACTTTTACTCAAGAACAAGATCTGAGTACTTCTACTTTTACTCAAGTACAAGATCTGAGTACTTCTACTTTTACTCAAGAACAAGATCTGAGTACTTCTACTTTTACTCAAGTACAAGATCTGAGTACTTCTACTTTTACTCAAGTACAAGATCTTAGTACTTCTACTTTTACTCAAGTACAAGATCTGAGTACTTCTACTTTTACTCAAGTACAAGATCTTAGTACTTCTACTTTTACTCAAGTACAAGATCTGAGTACTTCTACTCTTACTCAAGTACTTTATACATATCTGTATAAAGTATAATTTTATTTTCGTATTCGGGATTGTTGGAAACGTCATGTCGATCTCTCTGTCTGTAAACAAAAACTGAGTAAGATTGACATTAAAGTTGACTTTTACTACTTTTACTTTTACTAAAGTACAAGATCTGAGTACTTCTACTTGAGTACAAGATCTGAGTACTTCTACTTTTACTTAGAAGTACTCCTTCCACCTCTGTTTATAGCCTTAACACAGGATCTAAAACACTATTGACATGTGATGGTCTGTAACATTAAGCCCATACAAAAATCTATTGGAAATCGCAGGATAAAGCTAACGTTAGGACAGGGGTCTCCAACCTTTTTTAGGATGAGAGCTACTTTCAAAAAGTAAAACAAGTCGTGAGCTACTGTGAGACCCGTTTTCAATGTTTACTAAAAGAAAATGTATGCAATTTAATTATTTTAACCTGCTTTATTTGGGGGTGGACCTCACATCCTCTCGGGGGTCCAGGGGCATGCTCCCCCGGGAAGATTTTTTTTTTAAATGTTGAAGTTAAATGCATCAATCTCTTTGAGCACAAAATGAATTTATGGATACGGCTCTCAACACTCAGATGAAAGAGAGCTGTATACTTTTCAATAATCCAAACATCTTTAGAATATGATCACAACCAATAACAAATCATTTGAACTTGTTTATTCTTATCTTGTGTTACCTAGTTAGCATTCTTTCTTTTTATTTATGCATATTTGACTAATCACTCCCCTTTAAAACTGTTTTTTTTTTTACTGTCCTGCCTACACATTGGAATGATTTCTTACTTTATTTTTTACAACTATATTAAATAGATAAAGGTGTGCTCTCTAGCTCTCTCTCTCTGTCTCGCTCGCTCACAGAGGCTGTGTGCTCCTCCGTGGCGATGACGGCTTGCGTCAAAAAAATAATAATACACATTTGTAAGATGGGGGGACACAAACGGGATTTTGAAAAGTGGGGGGGACATTTAATTGTTTATTTGATGAGGGACAATGCACATTAATGAACACTTTAGACAGGTTATGTTTCCAGTGTAAATATGCCGGATTATAGCTTTGAGCTAATTTCCATCCGTAGTCCCTGAGCAATGGGAGTGAGGGGGGGAAGGGGGATGTCCGGTGCCTTGCTCAAGGGCACCACGGCAGGGCAGGAGGTGAACTGGGACCTCTCCAAGTAGAAGTCCACACTCCATATTTTTAGGTCTGGTTGGGGACTTGAACCGGCGACCCTACAGTTCCCAGTCCAAGCCCCTACTGACTGAGCCACTGCCGGACATGTCCAGTGTGTGTGCGTCAAGTGCAATATATATATATATGCAAGTTGCAACACACAGAGTAAAACTCTGCCCCTCATGTGCTGTACAGGCTGCATGATAGGCTGTTCAATGGGGCTGATGTGTTGTGTAGATTCTGCCAGAAGGAAAATTATGATCAAACTCCTTATGAAGTGGGGAGGTAACACATTGCTTTTCTTCCCGACTGCAACGCTGGTCCCGCAAATCAAGCAAGAACGTGATTGGTCGATATTCATTGTGGGGGTGGGAGGAGGAGGGGTGTTAGATAGATATAGAGTTGTAGTAAGTAGATAGAGTTCGCTATGATTGAGGTTTCGTTTATGCATAGGGTAGATTCTTTTAATTACATTTGCTTTTTCTTTTGGTGTATTTTTTACATTTTGGATTTGCTTGGCAAGCTACTTATGGAGGGCTTGCTAGCTACCGGTAGCTCGCGATCGACGTGTTGGAGACCACTGTGTTAGGAGTTAGTGACAATGTATGCTAGTTAGCCAGCTAAAGGCTAAATTAAATTAAATTAAGAAAAATAACTTCCCTAACAATCCCTGCACATCAGGCTCTCTGACAGTGAGCTCTGCTCTGAGTATCTGAGCGTCCCGTTCTAACAGCGCTCCGAGTTCACCAGCAGTTAGACCGTCATCCCGGAGCAGCGGAGTTTAGCCGACAGAGCCGGCAGGAAGAGTGGAGCACACAGCTCAGGCACCGTTACAAAATAACACCCTGCGCGTCATGACGGCAGAGAACAGCTCTCAGATTACTTGGGGGCCCGGACACGGATTCTTTATGAATTCAAGTTATTAAAGTACATAAACTAGGTTAAATTACAAACTGAACACATGAGATCTCCAGCAGTAACAGAGAGTCAGTGAACTGACCTGAGAGTCTCCAGTCTGCAGTCTGGACTCTCCAGAAGATCTCTCAGCAGCTTCACTCCTGAATCCTTCAGATTGTAGTTGAGACTCAGGTTCAGATCTCTCAGATGGGAGGGGTTGGACTTCAGAGCTGAGGCCAGAGCAGAACAGCTGATCTCTGACAACCTGCAGCACTCCAGACTGAATAAAGAAAACATGATGTGGATAAAAAATGAATTTATAATCAGATGTGTTTCTCAACATTGAAATGAATGAGAACTAAAAAAAAATTCTCCTTCAGAAAGTATACTTTATCATGTCAAACTAATATCACTTCAGATTACCTTTATTCAGACGTTATCGTTTACTAAATATTCAAAACATAGATTTACTTTTTACAAATAAAAGCTATTACAGTTCCTTTAAGGCGAGACACGGCAGGCAAAAACATCGTTTTTCAAGTACTGGTCAATTTTGAGATTTTGTGCTATTTTGATTCTATAACATGTTTTCTTTCAGGCTTTTGGAAGACGTACAAAATACACATTTAAGTGTTTATTTTACTATAGTTTGTCTATTTGCGTCTGTAGATTTCTCCTAAATTCACCAAAAGTTAGCATTCTAACGTAACAAAGTACCGTGACCGCTGTGTGCACCATGTCATCAGAGATATCGTTGGAAAGCTGTGTCTCTCCTGCACAATCTCATCGGATCCAAATATGGTCATTTCCTTTGTATCAGCAACCAATCGTGAAAGCACAAAGGGGTCTTAAACCAAGAAACGAAATCTCATTGGCTGGTGTCAATTTCTGACAACGTGATTCGTTCAGATGCGTCACGTGGTGTGCTAAAACACTTCCTGGTTAGCTTTCCGCTCGAAATTGAAATCTCAAAATGGCAAAAGAACGGCGAAAAAAACGTTCACAGAGAAGACGACAACAATTGTCACTTGCACGAAGCAAGGTTATACAAAAAACAAATGACCCCGAAATACCTTCACGGAGTGCGTCGATGTGCAAGCTGTCATCCAGAGAACAGGAGGGTTTAGCTAGCGCCTCACTGCAATCTTTAAAGGTCGTTTTCTCAAAATGAGTTTTTTCTCCTACTCTGAGTCCGAAATGTCAACTTCAGTAGCACGTAGAGACACCAAACCTTCCAGTTATATTCCTATCAATATTATGAAGGCTTTTACAGAAGGGTTTGTTCATATATCATTCATAGCCTGAATTATACAACATTTTATACCTAAAAACATGGCGAAAATTGATATTTTAGGGCTGTTGACAGTATTTTCTGATTTATGGAGTGATAAAGAGAGATATCCAAAATCCCTTCTGTAAAAGCCTTAGATTCTAATATGACTACAAAATGAAACAAGAATTTTGAACCTGGCTTTATCCAAAGTTCAGATTTCGATTCCTGAAATGTGTTAAAATATGTGCATATTTAATGAGATAATGGATAATTTGCATATTTAAACATGCTATTTCAGAAAACTTGTAATACAAAAGACAATTGCCTTATTGTAAGTAATTAACTGGAGAAATTTCTAGCTGATACCTTTAAGTTAAAAAAAATACCCTATTCACCTGGGGTGTCTCGCCTTAAGAAACAGTCAATATTTATGTCTGCAGTTCTTCATTTAGTACGTAAAAATAAAAACATGAATAAAAGGACATTTACTACTTTATGCATGCAAGTTAATTATGTAGAAGAATCAGGTTGAATAACTAATGAAACCTGAGATCTCCTGCAGTAACAGAGAGTCAGTGAACTGACCTGAGAGTCTCCAGTCTGCAGTCTGGACTCTCCAGAAGATCTCTCAGCAGCTTCACTCCTGAATCCTGCAGATTGTAGTTGAGACTCAGGTCCAGATCTCTCAGATGGGAGGGGTTGGACTTCAGAGCTGAGATCAGAGCAGAACAGCTGATCTCTGACAAACTGCAGCTCCTCAGTCTGAATAAAGAAAACATGATGAGGATAAAATCAGTTTATAATCCAGTCAGATGTTCAGGTCTGAAATATGCAGCTCATCATTACTGCGTTCTAATCAATGATCTTTCCCTGAATTACAGAGACTGTCATTCTGTTATTGTGGATCATCATTATATCAGCCCTCTGGTTATTATCTGTGAGAACACGTCTAAATGATGGGAACATTAACATTTCTATGTCAGAAAGTAAACTTTATGTAAACTAATATTAGTTCAGAGGAGCTTCTTTATTCAGATAATTTACTAAAGATTGAAAACATACATTAACTTTAACAACTAACAGAGGAAGAATAATAGTTACTTTAGGAAACAATCAACTGCTATGACTGCAGACTACATTTAGAGCACACATGTCAAACTCGGATTACATTTCGGCCCGCAGGATAATTTCTAATTCCCATTAGATCTGGCCCGCCGGTATATTGCACGCACACCTTCACTCCATCCTGAGGGTCTCCTCAGCTCAGAGCCTGAGCCCAAACATTGATGACCCTGCACCCAAGATGAGATGCCAAGTATCTGAACTAGCATCACAGAGCAGCACACTGAGTTTAATGGATGTTTCCTTCTGCACTTTCTCTCTCACGACAACAGGGCATGTTTGGTTTCTCTTTGAGGGAATAGTTTTGTTGAAGCTGTTGTTGGCCTGTGGGAAAATGTGATCATAAGAAATGACTCTGGAAAAGCTGCAGATAGAGCCATAATAAATTAATGCAACTGATTATTTAATGTTTAATGTTGTTTTTATAGGCAATAATTTAAGCTTTGTTAGTTCCAGGTTTAATATGTGCAATAAGTTCATTTCAATAAGTTTTGCAATAAACATTTAACCAGTCCGGCCCTCCACTAGTACACATTTTTTAATTTTGGCCCACTGTGTATTTGAGTTTGACACCCCTGCTTTTGAGAAACAAAAATATGAACAAAACAACTATTTCAAATATATGGATGTAATATATGAATGTAGAAGAATCAGGTTGAATAACTAATGAAACATGAGATCTCCAGCAGTAACAGAGAGTCAGTGAACTGACCTGAGAGTCTCCAGTCTGCAGTCTGGACTCTCCAGAAGATCTCTCAGCAGCTCCACTCCTGAATCCTGCAGAGCGTTGAGACTCAGGTCCAGAACTCTCAGATGGGAGGGGTCAGACTTCAGAGCTGAGATCAGAGCAGAACAGCTGATCTCTGACAACCTGCAGCTCCTCAGACTGAATAAAGAAAACATGATGTAACTTTAGAAAACAATGTTCCTGTTTGAAATAACTCCAGGTTTAATAATCTGATCAGAGTTAAACAGGGTTTTAATGTCAGCGATGAAGCAGAAACAATCCATTGATAATCTGGAACTTTAACTTTGATCAGATGTTTAACAACTCCTTCATCTCCCTCACAGCTCTTCAGTACTGACAGCATCTCCACTGAGTGAGTCTGTGGAAGCTCAGACACTCTGCCTCACACTTTCACCTTCTCTTTGTTACTCTGATCAATATGCAGTCATTAGTAAAAGTGAGGAAAATAATTAAAATGTCTTTGTTCTCAGGCAAATTCAGAAAATCATAAACACAAACAGATCCATATGAAGTTCAGTCAGTGAACTGACCTGAGAGCCTCCAGTCTGCAGTTTGGACTCTTTAGTCCAGAACTCAGCAGCTCCACTCCTGAATCCTCCAGAGCGTTCTGACTCAGGTCCAGATCTCTCAGATGGGAGGGGTCAGACTTCAGAGCTGAGGCCACGACTTCACATTCAGCCTCTGAGAGTTCACAGCCAGTAAGTCTATAACAACACAAATATTACAACATGTGTTTAAAAGAGGGAACATTATATTAACCTCAAGCATTTCATGAATAAACATTTGATATACAGTATGTTCTGAATGACATTTGCTGATGCCATTTTATATTATGTATAATTCTGCTGTCAGAGGCTGTTGCTAGATTGCTTCTCTGAGCATCTGAACATGTATTTTGAACACAAACACAAATAACAAACCACTAAGGTTTCAACCATCAGCAAGATGTTCTCAGTATATCAGCATTAAGACATAACTCTGGTATTAGTGGGAAATTATCTAGATCTTATTTTAAACTCTAATACATTGTAATAAAAACCTCTGTGTTTAATGATAAAGAAACTAACAGAAAGTAATAACTGATAACTGTAAGTCGTGCAGTGTGGTGAGATCACATGCTGAGAAACCTCTAGAGTCCTTCATGTGTTTGACATGTCGCCTCCATCACTCAAAGGAGTATGAAGAGAGAAAAACTGTTCAATTGAACTATTATCATAAATAAATAGAAGAACAGCGTTGGTTTTAATTTGCTCTCAGTATTTAAACAGCAGAAATGTTAGTGTTTATTTGAATAATTAAACTTCTGATCCACATCAGTTTATAAAGTTAATCACATCTGGACTCACTTGGCCTTCCTGCAGTTCCTCACAGCTGGAATCAGTCTTAGTTTCCCCCCCTGTGATGTTTTGTACTTCTTCAGGTCAAACTCATCCAGAACCTCCTCTGACATCTGCAGCATGTAGGCCAGAGCAGAGCAGTGGATCACAGAGAGTCTCTTTGATCTGTTCTTTGACTTCAGGAACTCTGTGATCTCCTGATGTACTGAGTGGTCCTTCATCTCTGTCAGACAGTGGAGGATGTTGATGCTCCTGTCAGGAGAGATGTTATCACTTCTAAACTTCTTCAGGTTGCTGATGGCTCTCTGGATGGTTTCTGGACTGTTGTCTGTGCGACCCAGCAGGCCTCCTAACAGTCTCTGGTTGGACTCCAGAGAGAGGCCGTGGAGGAAGCGGACAAACAGGTCCAGGTGGCCATTTTCACTTCTGAAGGATTTCTTCATGACTCCTTTTAAAAAGACATCCAGGGATGGGTACTCCTGATCTCTGCTGTTACTGTTCTTATAGGGCCAGTCTCTCTTCAGGAAGTCCTTCAGTACTGCTGTGTCTCTGTTGGTGTAACAGTGCAACATGTAGACTGCAGCCAGAAACTCCTGAACGCTCAGATGAACAAAGCAGTAGACTGTTTTCTGGAAGATCACACTCTCTCTTTTGAAGATCTCTGTACAAAGTCCTGAGTGCACCAAGGCCTCGGTGACACCAAGACCACAGCGCTGCAGGTCTTCTTGGTAGAACATGATGTCTCCTTTCTCCAGATGTTCAAACGCCAGCCTCCCCAGCTTCAGAAGAAGCTCCCTGTCAGCCTCCGTCAGCTGCTGTGGACTCGTCTCATGTCCCTCTTCATACTTCTGCTTCTTCCTCTGTGTCTGGACCAGCAGGAAGTGTGAGTACATGTCAGTGAGGGTCTGGGGCAGCTCTCCTCTCTGGTCTGTAGTCAACATGTGGTCCAGAACTGCAGCAGTGATCCAGCAGAAGACTGGGATCACACACATGATGTGGAGGCTCCTGGAGCTCTTGATGTGAGAGATGATTCTGCTGGACAGGTCTTCATCACTCGATCTCCTCCTGAAGTACTCCTCCTTCTGGGCGTCAGTGAAGCCTCGTACCTCTGTTACCCTGTCCACACACCCAGGAGGAATCTGATTGGCCGCTGCAGGTCTGGAAGTTATCCAGACGAGAGACGAGGGAAGCAGCTTCCCCCTGATGAGGTTTGTCAGCAGCACGTTCACTGAGAACTGCTGTGAGACATCAAACACAACCTCATTGTTTCTGAAGTCCAGAGAAAGTCTGCTTTCATCCAGGCCGTCAAAGATGAACAGCACTTTACAGACAGCCAGCTGCTCTGCTGTGACCTTCTGTAAGGTTGGATGGAAAACATGGAGCAGCCTGAGAAGACTGTACTGCTCACCTTTGATCAGGTTCAGCTCCCTGAAGGAGAGCGGGATCACCAGACTGACATCTTGGTTTCCCAAACCCTCGGCCCAGTCCAGAGTGAACTTCTGCACTGAGAAGGTTTTTCCAACTCCAGCGACTCCGTTGGTCAGGACCGCTCTGATGGGAGTCTGCTGGTCAGGTAAGGCTTTAAAGATGTCCTGGCACTTGATTGGAGTGTCATGGAGGGTCTCTTTCTTGGAAGCTGTCTCCAGCTGCCTCACCTCATGCTGGGTATTAACCTCTTCACTCTGGCCTTGTGTGATGTAGAGCTCAGTGTAGATCCTGTTGAGGAGGGTTTCACTTTCATCAGTTCCTTCAGTCACATGTTCACATCTCCTCCTCAGACTGAGCCTATGTTCATCTAAAACCTCCTGCAGACCACTATCTGCTGAAAGAGAAGGAAACAGGAGAGAATAAGAAAATGCTTTTGAGAAAATCTTATTATAACAAAAGAAAGAGACAATTAAAAAAGTTAAAACAGCTTACTGTCTATGCCAGTGGTCTATGCACTACAACAGTATACCTAATCAAAAATAAATAAATCAGGAAGGATCCTAGCCACCAGATATCTTTACTATCTTCTGTAGAAGTATTTGCAGGGCTAACGTTCCCCTTTAGATCTGTCCAGTGTTTCTACAACGGAAATCACTGCTGTCTGTTTTAAAACACTTAAACAACGCCTGGAAGAAGATCAGAGGACACTCTGAGCCAATGAGCGTTCATACAAGAGTAGAGACCCAGCGCCCCGACGGCCTAAAGACGCTGCATGAGTTCGGCCTCTTACCTCGTACAGAGCTGGTCTGACTGGCTGTCTGCAGGCCAGCTCTGGTTCTGGATCTCTTTCCACACTGGGGACAGGAGGGGTCTCCTGATGGAGGTCGTTGCTCCCGGTATGAGGTGATGCACTGTCTGCAGAACCAGTGTCCACAGCTGGTAGAGACTGGATCCTTCAGGACGTCCTGACACAGAGCACAGCTGGACGGCTGCTGCTCCACAGGAACACCACTCTTCCTCTTCCTTCTGTGGAGATGAACACATCCTTTAGAGGAGATGATTCTCACCAAAGGTTCAACAAGGGGGCAAATTCTAGTTCGATTTTAGAAAAAAAGGTCAATATCTGTATATAATATATCTTTGTGATCGGGTAGATAGTTTAAGCTTCAAATTATTATAAAAGCATCCTGTCTGGATTCATCACCCAGAGGAGCACATGGTCACCGTCTCTACTAAGACACACACAGCTGTATTAACCTGGAGCACTATAGCATTATAAACACAATTCACATAGAATATGCTGTGAATTTATAGCAATAGAAATATGGAAAGGATGCAGAAATAACAACATGATAGTGATTTGTAAAAAGCTTGAGTCAATGGTTTGTCAGGTCTGTCTCCAACACAACGAGCATAAACATTTATAAAGTTTTCTGAATGAGATCGGTTTGAGCTAGGCTAACATTGTAGCTGCTCCATCAACACTTCATGTAGTCATAAGTACAGCAGTGACAGTGACTATATTGTTAGTATCACAGACAGTCTCTGGTTTATACAGGAACATTAACCTGTTAAGCCCCATTCCCCCGCAACATCTGCAAGAAACAGCGTCTGAGGGCTTCTTAACATTTAAAAACCTATGAATGTGTCATACCCACTTAACGGGAAGAAACTCAGCTATCAGACAATATTAACCATTTTTAGCTAAACGAAACATAAGGGTAATAATAAAGGCTCTGAATTAGCCCTGAGCGAAAAAATGCTAACACACTTAGCACAGAACTCACGTTAAAATACCCTTATTACTTATCGTGTATGCAGAAACAAGATATCGATTAGCAAGCTGAGATTGCACAGATTCGACAGGTATTGGTATCATTACTGACCGATCCGAACTCGAAACATGAGAAGCTAACAAAGACATCACACCACATAGCATTACAGATGTAGCACTCCAGATAGGACTCCACCCAGCGGATTCCAACCAAAAACCCAGCGGATCCCAGTGGCTGGTGTTAGAAATTAAATTAAATGTTTAATGATGTAATTTAGTTTAAAAATACAGTAAGCTTAAAACAGTTTTATTCTGAAAACATTTCCGGTTAGCATCGGCCTGTGGCTAACGTTGTTGCTAACGTTTATTCTGAAAAGCTTTACTGGAAGAAGTCTCCGGATATCAACAGTGACGTCATTTTCCGGTCTTACGTTAACATCGATCACAGCCGTTAAATTGCATTAAATAAAAAGTCATGAAAGAGTGTATGAGGAGAAAAGGCGTGTGGAGTTATACAATGACCACACAACGTCTAAATCCTCTGTTTCACACGATATCGGACACAGAAGACAGAGCACGTCACCGGCCGCCATTGAAGAGGAGGGGTCACGAATAAGATATATAGATAGGTGACGGAGCTTTGAAACAAAACTAAGGCCAACAGGGTGGGTGGAGGGGGTCTGGAGGACGGGCTTGGGCTGACAGCGGAGGACCCGGGGGGCAAGGCAGAGATCAAGGATGGGGTCTCGGGCGGCCGACCCGGGGGCAAGGCAGAGTTCAAAAAGGGGGACTCGGGCGGACGGCCAGGGGGCAAGGTAGAGTTCAAGGAAGGGGTCTCGGGCGGGCGGCCCGGGGGCAAGGCAGAGTTCAAAAAGGGGGACTCGGGCGGATGGCCCGGGGGCAAGGCAGAGTTCAGGGTGGGGCGAAGGCCAAACAGCTCCGGAGGCCGGGCAAGACCCGGTGTCGGCCGAACAGGAACCGGAGCCGGTGGGACAAGCTTCGGCAGTATCCCCCACGGAAGAGGACCAGGAGTTGGCAGCACTCCCGGCGAAACAGATGATGGCGGGGCCTCCAACGGAACTGGACAAGGGGTTGGCAGTACCCCCGGCAGGACAGGTGATGGCGGGGCCTCCAACTAGACTGGACATAAAGCTGGCAGGATCCCCAACGGAACCTCCAAAGGCACGGGACATAAAGTTGGCAAGACCCCCGGTAGAAGAGTAGTTGGCGGGACCTCCAACGGAACAGGACAAGGGATTGGCAGGACCCCCGGCAGAAGAGTAGACGGCGGGACACCCGGCGGGACACCCAACGGGACAGGAAACAGGGTTGGCAGGACCCCCGGCAGGAGAGTAGTCGGCGGGGCCTCCAACGGCACAGGACTTAGGGTTGGCAGGACCCCCGGCAGAAGAGTAGTCGGCGGGACCCCCAACGGGACAGGACATAGGGTTGGCAGGACCCCCGGCAGGAGAGTAGTCGGCGGGACCCCCAACGGGACAGGACATAGGGTTGGCAGGACCCCCGGCAGGAGTAGTCGGCGGGACTCGAGAGGAGACTTGAGAAGGGACTCGAGAGGAGACTCGAGAAGTGACTCGAGAGGGGACTCGAGAGGTGACTCGAAAGGTGACCCGAGAGGGAACTCGAGAGGTGACTCGAGAGGGAACTCGAGAGGAGACTCGAGAGGGGACTCGAGAGGGGACTTGAGAAGGGACTCGAGAGGGGACTTGAGAAGTGTCTTGAAAGGGGACTCGAGAGGGGACTTGAGAGGGGACTCGAGAGGGGACTTGAGAAGTGACTTGAGAGGGGACTTGAGAGGTGACCCGAGAGGAGACTTGAGAGGGGACTTGAGAGGGAACTCGAGAGGAGACTTGAGAGGGGACTCGAGAGGGGACTCGAGAAGTGTCTCGAGAGGGGACTCGAGAAGTGTCTCGAGAGGGGACTCGAGAGGGGACTTGAGAGGGGACTCGAGAGGGGACTCGAGATGGGACCTGAGAGGGGACTTGAGAGGGAACTTGAGAGGGAACTCGAGAGGAGACTAGAGAGGAAACTTGAGAGGGGACTTGAGATGGAACTCGAGAGGAGACTTGAGAGGGGACTCGAGAGGGGACTTGAGATGGAACTGGAGAGGATACTTGAGAGGGAACTGGAGAGGAGACTGGAGAGGAGACTTGAGAGGGGACTCGAGAGGGAACTGGAGGGGTGACTTGTGTTGGTCGGTACGCCGACAGGACACGGGGAGCTGGCGTCGGCTGGAGAGCCAGCAGGAGACGAGGTGCTGGAGTCGGCCGGTACGCTGACAAGACTCGGGGAGCTGGCGTCGGCTGGGGAGCCAGCAGGAGACGAGGTGCTGGAGTCGGCCGGTACGCCGACAGGACTCGGGGAACTGGCGTCGGCTGGAGAGCCAGCAGGAGACGAGGTGCTGGAGTCGGCCGGTACGCCGACAACACTCGGGGAGCTGGCGTCGGCTGGGGAGCCAGCCCTGTAGCCGAAACTGGAGTCGAGCCCATGGCTTCTGTGGCCGGTACTGAAGCCGGAACCATGGCTGCTGGGGCCCGGAACTGAGGCCGGAACCATGGCTGTGTCGGCCGGTTCTGTTGCCGGAACCATGGCTTCTGGGGCCTGTACTGGAGCCCGAACCATGGCTGCTGGGGCCAGAACTGGGGCTGAAACCATGGCTGCTGGGGCCAGAACTGGGGCTGAAACCATGGCGGCTGGGGCCAGAACTGGGGCCGGAACCATGGCTGCTGGAGCCGAACTGGGGCCAGAACCATAGCTGCTGGGGCCAGAACTGGGGCCGGAACCATGGCTGCTGGGGCCAGCACTGGGGCCGGAACCATGGCTGCTGGGGCCAGAACTGGGGCCGGGACCATGGCGGCTGGGGCTAGAACTGGTTCTGGAACCATGGCTGCTGGGGCCAGAACTGGGTCTGGAACCATGGCTGCTGGGGCAAGAACTGGGTCCGGAACCATGGCTGCTGGGGCCAGAACTGGAGTCGAAATTGAAGCCGGAACCATGGCTGTTGAGGCTGGAACTGGGGCTGGAACCATAGCTGCTGGGGCCAGAACTGGGGCTGGAACCATGGCTGCTGGGGCCAGAACTGGGGCTGGAACCATGGCTGCTGGGGCCAGAACTGGGGCTGGAACCATGGCTGCTGGGGCCAGAACTGGGTCTGGAACCATGGCTGCTGGGGCCAGAACTGGGTCTGGAACCATGGCTGCTGGGGCAAGAACTGGGTCCGGAACCATGGCTGCTGGGGCCAGAACTGGAGTCGAACTTGAAGCCGGAACCATGGCTGTTGAGGCTGGAACTGGGGCTGGAACCATAGCTGCTGGGGCCAGAACTGGGGCTGGAACCATGGCTGCTGGGGCCAGAACTGGGGCCGGAACCATGGCTGCTGGGGCCAGCACTGGGGCCGGAACCATGGCTGCTGGGGCCAGAACTGGAGTCGGAATTGAAGCCGGAACCATGGCTGTTGAGGCTGGAACTGGGGCCGGAACTGGGGCTGGAACCATAGCTGCTGGGGCCAGAACTGGGGCTGGAACCATGGCTGCTGGGGCCAGAACTGGGGCCGGAACCATGGCTGCTGGGGCCAGAACCATGGCTGCTGGGGCCAGAACTGGTTCTGTAACCATGGCTGCTGGGGGCTGAACTGGTTCTGGAACCATGGCCCTTTGGGCTCGTGGTGCTAACCTGGCCTTGCGACTCCTTCTTTTAGGAGCCGTTTGGAGGCTCCGTGGACCTCCAAAAGCCAGACGAGTACCAGCGAATGGCTCCTGGACTGTATCAAACACTGGGTGAGAAGCAGGGGCTGACGCCAGATGGACCACACCGATGCGTGTGGTATCAAAAAGGGAATTGGGAGACCTGGGTCTATCAGGATCGGGAAAACAAACCGTGAGGTAATCCAAAAGCCAGGCAGGTAAGAATTTAACCAAATCTTGATTCCTCAGCGTAAGGTGGACTGCACCTGCCAGAGCAGCATCTCGCTGCTGAACCCTGACCGCTCCTATCCATCGATGAGCGCAGTCAGACAAAGAAAAGGTATAATCCAATAGTTCCTGCTCAAACGGATCTGCTGGGCCCATATCTCAGGTCGGTTCGTAAAGTTACGGTGTGTGCAGGATGCAGGACCCAAATGCAGATTAAAGGGACAAAAGATAACTCCTTTATTTCAAGGCTAAACTATGAACAAATACAGAACAGAACACTCACCGCAGACCAAGTCAAAACACAAGACAAACCGACAAAGACAGACAGAAAAACCAGAACTTAAATACACACAAGACACAGGTGAGGAGGGAGGAGAAAACACAGGGACACCAGGTGAACACAATCGGGTAATCAGGGAGGGAAAACAGACAGAAAGCAACAGGCAAAACAGGAGGTTAACACTTTTCAAAACAAAACAGGAAACCAAAGACAGAAAAAGACAAGACACAACACAGACAGATCTTGACAGTAGAGGGCGGGTCGTAACAAGGCCTTAGCCTGTTTGCAGCTCTGCAGTTGTGTTTGCTGAAGAGCATTTAATCACTTATTTGTTATGGTTTTCACAGGCTACTATAACGAAAAAACATCAATATTTTAGATCAAATAAAGTATATCTAATCTTATTATCTTAATTGTAATTCAATAATATATAGTCTTTGTATATGAAATAATCATAATAATAATGTAAATGTTTACACTTATTTATTTTTTATGCTCATACTTTTACCTTTACAATAGTTTTCTTTATGTGCAGTATATTTGTTGTAATATTGTTGTGGTGTACACAGTAGATCAAAGTAAATCAACTCATACATTATCACGTATTATACATTACATTATTATTACATGTTACTTGTTAGACGCTTTTATCCAAAGAGACTCACATACTCAGTACTGTGGGCAATCCCCACGGGAGCACTTTGGGGTGAAGTGTCTCAGGGACACAACGACATGCTGACTGCAGTGGGGTTTGAACCTGTGCTCCCCTGATCCCAACACCAACGCACAACCCACTGCAACACACGCCGCCCTTATACAGTAATGTGTTGTATTATTAAGTAATATCATACATTAACCCCATTATAGCAGATGCCACATTGAATGGATGAACACATTTATGCATCAATAATTACAACTGAGTCTTTCTAAATATAAGTTGTACAAATTATATGTATTTAATACTAATAACATAATGATTCATTTTACTTTCAGATGATAATACTTTTCACTTGGGCTCTTGACAATTTTGAATGCAGGACATTTGCTTCTAACACGTCTTTTTACCTAGGTAAATCATCGGAATACTTCTTCCACCTCTGATTTTAACCTGTCACTGTTTTTAAAACTTTAATTTAACTAACTGTTATTCTACGGACGAAACGTTTATTATTATTATTCTGCCGACTTATTTTTCCCTCTTCTCCTCCCGCATTGAACATCGCAGAAACTCCGTTCAAACATCAAAATGTTCAGCTCGGTCGGGAATCGATCGCTATTACTTTTCTCATTCATAACTTTCAAAATTCCAGAGATACATCCCATAATACATCACATTTTTAACATTGAAGTCAATGGAGAAATTCTTCAGACTTCAACAAATCTTCATGCGACTTCAACTGCTAACTGTTCATTCATACTTTCACTCAGAAACCTCATTCCAACTTTTTCCAACTAACAATTGTTACACATCTTTCTGACATTATTCGTGTAAAACAACTTTTAAATCTGATACTTACTTTTAGAGATAATAAACATTGTTCAGACCTTGTTAAAGAGGTTTTCTTCAGATTTTAACATTAACTAGAGAATGCAATTCCTGAAGAAATTGCTAGTGGGAATGCTTTATGCTGAAAATCTGACGCTAAACTGCTATGCTGAAATGTAATGTGTAAGAAGAAAGTGAAGAATTTAGATTGAAATGATACATGAACACTGGGGGCTTGAATGTGTGATGAGAGAAGAAAAGAAAGTAAAAAGGCTTGGAAAAGCAGCAGAATATTTGAACCACAAACTTTTGAACTAACTTGATGGCGAATGATCTGTCGCCATGGCAATGACATTTGATGACACCCCATAATATGCTTAGATGCGTTGATGGCTGCATCGTTACCAAACCTGTGAAGTTTTGGAGCGTTTGGAGCAGTTTCACTGAAGTTATGAGAAAGCCGTGTTTCATGGCGAGCATTGTGTTGCCATGGCAACGGCATTTGAAGAAATCTCAAAACTGTCCCGTAGATGTCTTCACGGCTGGACTATTAGCACACATGTGAAGTTTGAGCACTTTTTGAACATTTTCATAGGAGTTATAGCGACATCATGTTTTATGGCGAGAGATCTCAGATTTGGCATCGAGCTGTTGAGGCATGGACCGGTGGAATACAAGCGAAGATTTGGGGACGATTGGACCGTGTCGATTGGACTTACAGCCACATCGTGTTTCATGGCGAGTGGTCTGTCGCCATGCCAACGGCATTTGATGACACCCCATACTACGCTTAGATGCATTGATGGCTGCATCGTTACCAAACCTGTGAAGTTCTGGGCTGTTTGGAGTATATTCACTGAAGTTATGAGAAAACCATGTTTCAAGGCGAGCAATGTGTTGCCATGGCAACGGCATTTGGAGAAATCTCCAAACTGTCCCGTAGATGTCTTCACGGCTGGACTGTTAGCACGCTGCTATCTGAAGTCTGCTGCTCTGAGCATGTCAGCTGGAGCGATGACATCATCGTGTTCCATTACACAGGTGTTTCTATTTGAGCTAACGAGCTCTGTAGAGATCACAGGTTTCCATTGTTCTGAATGAGCGATAAACCTCTTACATGTGAACGTTTTGTGGAAGAACCGTAACAGATATCTGTGAAATTTCAAAACGTGAAGCATGTCAAGGAAGTTGAGTCTCTGAAGTGTAATTTTTGTGTAGTTTCGGGTTAATAATGTGGCCTTTTTGGCAGTTTAACTAAAGGTGTGCGGCTGCTGGTGTGAGGAAATATCTGCCTGAAATTACAATGGGCTTTAATGGAGACATGTTGAAAGTTGTTGTCACTTCATGCCCTCAAGAGGCATTTTGTTTAATTATTTTTGCTTAATTATTTGTCATTTTTCAAGCTACGATGTTTTCCTACGTTTGTCATGATAAATTATGTCTCAGGAATGTAGGGTTTGGGAATTATGGCAGTATTAAAAAAATATATGAAGGCAAATTTCAAGATTTTCTACCATCTAGCTGTGACATCACGCACTCTAGTTAATGTTAAAATTTGAAGAAAACGTCTTTAACAAGGTCTGAACAATGTTTAATATCTCTAAAAGTAAGAATCCGATTTAAAAGTTGTTTTACACGAATAATGTCAGAAAGATGTGTACCATTTTAAAGTTGGAATGAGGTTTCTGAGTGAAAGTATGAATGAACAGTTAAGTCGCATGAAGATTTGTTGATGTCTGAAGATTTTCTCCATTGACTTCAATGGTTAAAAATGTGATGTATTATGGGATGTATCTCTGGAATTATGAAAGTTATGAATGACAAAAGTAATAGCCCTCGATTCCCGACCGAACTGAACGTTTTGATGTTTGAACGGAGTTTCTGCGATGTTCAATGCGGGAGGAGAAGAGGGCCAAAATAAGTCGGCGGAATAATAAACTTTTCGTGCGTAGAATAACATATACGTACGTAGAGTGCGTGATGTCACAGCTAGAGGGGAAACATCTTGAAATTTGCCTTCATATATTTTTTAGCTATTGGCTCTAACGGTTCAAAAGAGATGTCAATTATCAAAATCGACCAATGGGTTCCAGAGAAACGGCAAATACACCCACATCCACCCAAACGACCCCAGAGGTGTTTTTTTTTGCTAAACCTCTCTAAAAAGGTCAAATTTCACTTGTTTTGCATCAATCTTGATACAGGGTACTTATTATATGTTATAGTTTGGATTCCTAAAGCTTTTAGTCTACTAACCATAATTCAAGGTTCGTTTTCACTTTAAGTAATGGTTTATTTTTGGACGGACACTATAATTTAAATTTTTTGACTATGTTCAATCTGAATTTAATTTAAAATAAAAAAATCTATATTGATTCTGACTGTTCTACATCCCACTCACAGGTTTATCATTTATTTGAGAAAAAAGATTATTAATTTACCCCTTTTAGAAGGGAAGATATTGTCATTTGTTCTGGGCATGTCATTTTCGAGCCTGAGACCTGAAAAACTGGCTTGGGGCTTAACAGGTTAATAACCCTGATTGAATATGAGCTGCTGTAGAGCTCTGTTCTCCTCTCTGATTCCCCTCAGACCGTCAGAGACCACAGGAGCACAATCTCAACTCTGACAGGTTTTTGGAACAGAGCGTCACAAACTTTAAGCTCAAGTTGAAATGTTTCTCGCTGCATGAATACGCAGGTGACATGAATTTAACATCTTCACTTTATTAGTGTTGCCCGGCACAGATCTGGGTCTTTGCATTGACTCTACATGGGATCTCTCAAAACTCTGTTATATCTGCTAATGCTAAACACAACCAGCTGACCAGGTTATTAATATTCATTAATAATATATATCATAAACATGCCCAAGTAGTCAAGTCATTTTGGGGACAATACATTTAGTTTTGAGAATATTCCGTCAATATGTTTGCAATTTAAAACCATTTCATGCCACTGATACAATGATGCTGTAGTTGCCAATAGAAATATCCTTAAATAATGTTAGCTTACTGTACTCTACTGAACACATGACATTAAAGAACAGTTTAAATGATCAGTTAACATAAAACTGAATCCTCTTCAGGTCAGTTTACAGCAGAAACTCTTACCTTGAGGCTCCAGGTTCATTACTGAAGACTGGAGGTTGACTCATAGACCAGTCACTCTTCAGAGACTGACAGCTGGGGACTGGAGACTCTGCTCTCTGTCTGTGGAAACAATATGTTTTAAACATCATTAGTTCATTCAGAGAGAAGTCTTTCTGTTTCAGCGTCATGCTTGTGAAACCTTTTACGTGTTTTGTTATTAAAACTTTATTTAACCAGGTGGTCCCATTGAGATCATCGATCTCTTTTTCTAGGGAGACATGTCCAACATGGCAGCATACTTTGCCTAGTATCACTTTTGATAGGCTTATAATGCAGTTGTTCTGTGCTCTTAAACGTGCTTCTCGGATTTATGAATTGGAAGAAAATGTTGTGTCTAATGTTCTTGTTTTGTTTCAGGGTCTGAGGTGATACCTCATTCTTAAGGGGGAGGTGTGACGGCCCCTAGGCCTTAGACCAGGGATGGGCAAATGGTGGCTCCTCTTTTTGCGGCCCTCACATTCATTTATAAACAACGTAATTAATACTTGTAGTACTGATACCGTCCACTAGACTCCTAGTTACGTCGCGAGCTGCGTACATGATTTAGTTCGGTAGCCAAATACCACAAAATAATCTGTGACCCGTTTGTGTGTATTGTGTTTGTTTCCCGGGGAAACACCGGCTGTTGTCATGCCTGCTGTGACGTTAAGTTGCCGCTTGTAATTATGCCGTTACAAGCTTCAAAGTTGTATTTGTTAGGGAAATAACAAGCCGCCATGAGGTAATTTACTGTTCAGGGACGAAGGTTCCCTGGCGCGCATTCTTTTCTATGGACGAGAGCTCTAGTTAGATTCAGGGTCCATATTTGTTTAGTCTCACTGATGAAGAATGTTGATTATTACACTCCTACAGGTTTCTGTAGTTAAAACCTCGAGCTACAGAAGGAGTTCTTCAGAATTGGTTTGGCAACCGCTGTGTCAACTCGTGACACACCACCTGTCTTGTCAACTCTCCGTCCGAAACTCCAAATAAACCACCAGTGTTTGACATCAAAGCTCCAGCTCATCCCGTGTCTCCTTCATGAGTCGGTGACTCCCACTGCATTGCTACACAGAAGTTTCCCCCACAGTATTTATCATCTGAATTTGGCGAAACAAGTTTAATATTCTAAAAACCAAGACTTTGTTTATTTGAAATCAGATGAAAACAAACTGTCACAGACCCTGCCGTGTTATCTGATTACTACGCTTTACATTCATAATTTAAGTGGGAAGGAAGGGGGGGGGCAGCGCTGAGGAACAGCAGAGTGCGGGCTGACAGGTGTCTGTGTTGACATTCCCCTTTATTTTTGCTTAATTATTTGTCATTTTTCAAGCTACGATATGTTTCCTACGTTTGTCATGATAAATTATGTCTCAGGAATGTAGGGTTTGGAATTATGGCAGTATTAAAAAAAAATATGAAGGCAAATTTCAAGATTTTCTACCGTCTAGCTGTGACATCACGCACTCTAGTTAATGTTAAAATTTGAAGAAAACGTCTTTAACAAGGTCTGAACAATGTTTAATATCTCTAAAAGTAAGAATCAGATTTAAAAGTTGTTTTACACGAATAATGTCAGAAAGATGTGTAACATTTTAAAGTTGGAATGAGGTTTCTGAGTGAAAGTATGAATGAACAGTTAGCAGTTGAAGTCGCATGAAGATTTGTTGATGTCTGAAGATTTTCTCCATTGACTTCAATGGTTAAAAATGTGATGAATTATGGGATGTATCTCTGGAATTATGAAAGTTATGAATGACAAAAGTAATAGCCCTCGATTCCCGACCGAACTGAACGTTTTGATGTTTGAACGGAGTTTCTGCGATGTTCAATGCGGGAGGAGAAGAGGGCCAAAGTAAGTCGGCGGAATAATAAACTTTTCGTGCGTAGAATAACATATACGTACGTAGAGTGCGTGATGTCACAGCTAGAGGGTAGAACATCTTGAAATTTGCCTTCATATATTTTTTAGCTATTGGCTCTAACGGTTCAAAAGAGATGTCAATTATCAAAATCGACCAATGGGTTCCAGAGAAACGGCAAATACACCCACATCCACCCAAACGACCCCAGAGGTGTTTTTTTTCTAAATCTCTCTAAAAAGGTCAAATTTCACTTGTTTTGCATCAATCTTGATACAGGGTACTTATTATATGTTATAGTTTGGATTCCTAAAGCTTTTAGTCTACTAACCCATAATTCAAGGTTCGTTTTCACTTTAAGTAATGGTTTATTTTTGGACGGACACTATAATTTAAATTTTTGACTATGTTCAATCTGAATTTAATTTAAAATAAAAAAAAATCTATATTGATTCTGACTCTTCTACATCCCACTCACAGGTTTATCATTTATTTGAGAAAAAAGATTATTAATTTACCCCTTTTAGAAGGGAAGATATTGTCATTTGTTCTGGGCATGTCATTTTCGAGCCTGAGACCTGAAAAACTGGCTTGGGGCTTAACAGGTTAATAACCCTGATTGAATATGAGCTGTTGTAGAGCTCTGTTCTCCTCTCTGATTCCCCTCAGACCGTCAGAGACCACAGGAGCACAATCTCAACTCGGACAGGTTTTTGGAACAGAGCGTCACAAACTTTAAGCTCAAGTTGAAATGTTTCTCGCTGCATGAATACGCAGGTGACATGAATTTAACATCTTCACTTTATTAGTGTTGCCCGGCACAGATCTGGGTCTTTGCATTGACTCTACATGGGATCTCTCAAAACTCTGTTATATCTGCTAATGCTAAACACAACCAGCTGACCAGGTTATTAATATTCATTAATAATATATATCATAAACATGCCCAAGTAGTCAAGTCATTTTGGGGACAATACATTTAGTTTTGAGAATATTCCGTCAATATGTTTGCAATTTAAAACCATTTCATGCCACTGATACAATGATGCTGTAACTGCCTATAGAAATATCCTTAAATAATGTTAGCTTACTGTACTCTACTGCAGTGGCGGCACTAGGGGGTGGCTACTTGGGCTCAAGCCCCGGATGTTTTCTGAAAAGCCCCGGATTTTTCACTTAAAAAAAAAAATAAAAAAAAATAATTGTTTTTGTTTTTTTGAAAATGTCTCGGGAGTAATGTGCAGTACCGGAGTCCACCAGAGAGCCATCCGCTGCGGGACATTAGCCTGCGTACTGCGTAGCCTGCCCTGAAGTAGAAGTGATCCTTCCAAGTGCCTGACGAGTTTTAAGCTAATAGCCTATACAGTTATGGATATTAGAAAGTTATTGTCATTGAAGCAGGCGCCACAAGCAGCAGCAGCAGCAGTATCAGCAGCTGACAACAATGTCATCACAGCAGTGAAGAAATGGATGATGTTTCAGGTTTGTGAATCTAATGGTGATATCTGCACTCTGGCTGACTGAGTAAGAAGTGAAAAAGAGTGATGTAACGTTAATGTTATAGTTAGTAAACATGGAGTAACCACACTAAGTATACCCTTATATGTTAGTATGTATAAAAAACATGACTAAAAATTATCCTAAGACGTAACGTTAACCCTTCATACCTCAGTCTACTTTTAAGACACTAAAATAACGTATTCCATTTTTATTTTGTTTTCGCGCGTGGAATTATACCGGCTCTCGTTTCAGTACACATAACAACGGAACTGACAGGCAACCCTCTGAATCAGACTCCGATTGGCTGTGACTGCATCAGAGTGTCCGATTCAGAAACGTGACTCTTACACTCTTTACATCACAAACAAAGATGGTGGATGAGAATAGATCTATAAAACGATAAGCAATGCGCCAGAATCAAGGTGAGACTATCTGCATCCTTTAAAACTCTACGCACATTCGTTTCACCTTAATAAGTAAACGACTTTTGAGTGAGTTAAGGCATTAGTTTTGCTTCATTAAAGGGTGTTAATGAGTGTTCTCCAGTGCTTTTGTCTGCTTTAAGGCAGAGGTTCTCAATTGTTTTTCAGCAAGGACCCCTTACAAGATAGAGAATACACCAAGGACCCCCTCATTCTAATTTGTGATTTTGGGCTATATAAATAAAAATTGACTTGATTTGACATGTATGTCCCTTGGAATAATCTGATGTAGCCTATTTTTTACACTTCTATAGTCTTAGTTATGTGAAAGAACAACACAAGAGAAATGTATTAGAAAGATATTAGATATGTATTAAAAATATTTGCACCATCTCAACACAGAATACCCATAAAACAATCAATTAGCTGCCCCACACACACACACACACACACACACACACACACACACACACCACACACACACACACACACCACACACACACACACACACACTCAAGTGTTTCACTCTTAGTTAAATGATTTATAAAAGTCTAATCACAAAATAAATGCAGGCTATAAACAATTGAACACATGCCTGCATTGCAACATATATCAAGTAAATTGCAAAACAACTGCAACTGCATTGCTCAATCCCAAACCACTACTTGTAATGGCAGCCAGCTCTGGACACTATTGGAGTGATGCAAGGTAGTCCATGAAGCCGATTGCTTCTCTCTGCAAGTGAAGACACGCAAGGTGTGGCCCTTAGTGTGGGTGGGACCTTGGACATGCTGCGTGATGTTAAAGCACTCCAATAGTGACAGAAACTCAGCGGCAAAGGTGCAGGTGCTGGAGTCCACGTGGATGTTAAAATCACCTAGCAGTAGTGTGGATGGGACATGGAGCAGATTGAGGTGAGAAGCTCAGACAACTCAGACATGAATGAGGTGGAAGCTTTGGGGGGCGGTAAATGAGGACGACCTGCTGCTTTGAGGGGCAGCCACTGAGAAGGCAATGCACTAAAGTGACATTTTATTCATCACAAGCAGCTGTTTGACAGGGATATCTGCTCTGTGGATGACTGCCAGCCCACCACCACGACCAATGGAGCGGGGCTGTTGGAGATAAGCATAACCTGGGGGGGGG
>JAPTMU010000141.1:416367-431507 GCA_028583405.1 Pogonophryne albipinna | reverse complement strand
ATTCCTCCAAGAAGTCCCCCAAGGCGCCTGGTGGACGGTAGAGAACAACAATGGTTAATTGTATAGGATGGGTTACTGTGACGGCATGGAATTCAAAGGTGGAAGGAGTGAAGTTAGGTAGCTTGAAGAGGGAAAAGCTCCATTTGGGAGAGAGCAGGAGACCAGTGCCACCTCCTCTGCCAGTGGGTCTGGGTGTATGGGAGAAGGAATATGCTGTGGAGAGAGCTGCTGGGGTTGATGTGTTGGATGGAGTAATCCAGGTCTCAGTGAGAGCAAGGAAATCCAGAGACTGCAGGGAAGCGTAGCCAGAGATGGAGTCAGCCTTAGGAACAGCTGACTGGCAGTTCCACAGGCCACCTGAAACTAGATGTTGGATGTCAGTGGAGCATGTGGGATAGACGAGAGCAGGCCGGTTATATCGATTCGGAGATACACGGGGCCAGTGATAATTGCGAGAGGACACGTGAACAGGAATGGAGAAAATACACATGATTATAGCCTGAGGGGCTAAACAACCAAATGAAATAAAATGTTACTGTTGCAGTAGAAAATTCAACTGTAGCGCTGGTGCATTAATGGGAAACCCTTAACGTTTTTATTCTCTATCTATATTAGTTTATAATAGTTTAGGTGAAAATGTGGATGAAGCTACTTTACATTTGTATGCGGATGATACCGTGATGTACTGTGCAGGTCCCTCCATTCAGGAGGCTGCTGTTAAATTACAGGCTGTTTTTAACATTATTCAGACTCAGCTCTCTGAACTTAAGCTTCTTTTAAATGTTGATAAAACCAAGGTAATGCTCTTTTCTAAAGCTAAAAAGACACCAGAGCCTGTTTTAGATATTGTAACTACGCCAGGAATAAAACTTGAAGTGGTTACCTGTTATAAATACCTTGGTATCTGGCTTGATGATTGTCTCACTTTTAAACTTCAGGTCAATAACCTGCTTAAAAAGCTGAGGGTTAGGCTAGGTTTCTTCTACAGGAACAAGTCCTGTTTCTCGCTTGAGGCCAGGAAAAGGCTCTGTGACCTTTTGACCTGTGCTGGACTATGGTGATCTGATGTATATGAAGGCACCTGCCCATTGGCTGGTTAAGTTAGATGCTGCGTATCACAGTGCACTGAGATTTTTGACAAATTGTAAAGCACTTACGCATCACTGTACCCTGTATGCCAAGGCGGTTATGCCATCACTTACTGTACGGAGGCTCAGTCACTGGTACTTTTTCATTTACAAAGCCATGTTGGATAAACTACCATCTTATATCTGCTCCCTGATCTCTCTGAGAATTGAAAGTACTTATTGCCTGAGATCGCATGCTGTGGTTTTATTAAATGTGCCAAGTGCTAGGACTGTCTTAGGGAAGAAAGCTTTTAGATGTGCAGCTCCACTAACTTGGAACAGTCTGCAAAAAGAATGGAAAATTACCAAGCTAGTACCACTACATGTTTTTAAAGCTCGGTTGGATGCTAACCAATCAGATGCTGTTGGTACCTGTACATGTGGTTAAATATGTACATTGTAATCCCTGTACATTTTGCTGTATGATGTCCTTTTGTTGTTCTGTTTATGTTTTGATGTCTTCTTGTGGAACCTACTGCTGCAGGTCTCCCTTGAAAAAGAGATCATTGATCTCAATGGGATTTTACCTGGATAAATAAAGGTTTTGAATTGAATTTGAATTGAGCACCCTCTATGAAACGTCAGGCTACCCCACAGCACCCCCTAGAGAAAATCTCTGGCGCCGCCACTGGTGTGTATGTGTGGTGTGTGTGTGTGTGTGTGTGTGTGTGTGTGTGTGTGTGTGTGTGTGTGTGTGTGTGTGTGTGTGTGTGTGTGTGTGTGTGTGTGTGTGTGTGTGTGTGTGTGTGTGTGTGTGTGTGTGTGTGTGTGTGTGTGTGTGTGTGTGTGTGTGTGTGTGTGTGTGTGTGTGTGTGTGTGTGTGGTGTGTGTGTGGTGTGTGTGTGTGTGCTGAGCAGTGGAGCTGGAACCGTCACAGAAATCAAATCTGCTAATATTTTAACCAATAAAGATAATACGATAAGAAGCACTTTATTGATCTCGTTTCGTTGCATCGAAGACGAGATCAATAAAGTGCTTCTTAGGCGCAGAAATTAAAAGAGAACAAATAAACATTTATAAAATGGAAATAAAACAGCAGTAAAGTTGAAATACCAATTTACAGTCAACTAAATCTGAAGCAGGATATTAGACATCAAGTTGGCTCACCCTCACCCTCACCCTCACCCTCACCCTAACCCTCACCCTCACCCTCACCCTCCCCCTCACCCTCCCCCTCACCCTAACCCTAACCCTCACCCTAACCCTCACCCTAACCCTAACCCTCACCCTAACCCTCCCCCTCACCCTCACCCTAACCCTCCCCCTCACCCTAACCCTCACCCTCACCCTCCCCCTCACCCTAACCCTAACCCTCACCCTAACCCTCACCCTAACCCTAACCCTCACCCTAACCCTCCCCCTCACCCTCACCCTAACCCTCCCCCTCACCCTCACCCTAACCCTCCCCCTCACCCTAACCCTCACCCTCCCCCTCCCTGCAGACATGTCTTTAAACGCTGCCTCCAACCTCTCACATGTCATTCAGTGATTAAGAGGATCATTGAATGACATCACCTGCACTTACCCAATTATCTCAGAACATAACGAATCAGAATGACAGCGTTGCCGCTCCGCAGGGATCCAGGTGTGTCTGTAATCACAGTCTAACGTTCATAGCGTGTGTGAAACTGGTTAAAGGTGGTCATGTTCCAGCTCGATGCACACACACACACACACACACAGGGTCACGCGATGCATGCTGTCATGTTACATTAAGCTTTAATTAGTGGTTTAATCAGAGAGGATGATGGAGGAGTCGTGATGGAGGAGTCGTGATGGAGACTTTAGAGAGACTCATTCCTCGGGATAAGTGCAGGTTCTGCTGCCTCTCATTATCTGTCATTATCTGTGGGAACATCTGCAGAGGAGGGGGGGAGTCATGGAGCTACGTGAGGAAGAGTTAGGAGAGTGGGAGAAAGTTGGGAGTTAGTGACAGTGAATCAGAAGTAAAAGTAATAAAAAATTACGCAAACAAACCCCAAATTGGCATCACTAAAGTAGCTCTTTTCTTATCTCTTATCTTCTTGAGTAAAGTCGTACTTGAGTGCAGAAGAGTTGGCATCAGATTGACTTCATGTGTTCACAGCTGCTAAAGGTGGAGCTAATTACATAATGTTGGATATCCCAACCAAACTAACATTTCTGAATTATTTGGGAATTTTGAAAAAAGTTGGATTTTTGAAAAAAAACTATTTATTTCTGAATTTTTGTTAATTATTGTTTTTTTGTATCAGCTTTATAAAACGGGAGAGAATCAGGACCACATTTTATTTCGATCTGACCTAAAGTGAGGTTGTTTTTTTTGCACTGAGATTAAAGTCAGAATTTAGAACAG
This sequence comes from Pogonophryne albipinna, assembly GCA_028583405.1. Lineage (NCBI taxonomy): Eukaryota > Metazoa > Chordata > Actinopteri > Perciformes > Artedidraconidae > Pogonophryne > Pogonophryne albipinna. The sequence continues at coordinate 428,045 of JAPTMU010000141.1, read as the reverse complement.
AAAAAAACGTTGGAAATTCGAAAAAAATCGTCTTTAAGAAGAAAAGTCTGATATCTGAGAAAAATGTTGGAATTTGGAAAAAAATCAGAATCAAGAAAATAAGTCGGAATTTAAAAAAAAAGTGGATTATCGATAAAAAAGTTGGAATTTTGAGAAACTTTAGAAATCTGAGAAAAAAGAGAACTTGGTAAAAAGTCAGAATTACGAGAAAAAAAGTTGGAATTTTGAAAAAAGTAGAATTCTTGTTAATTATTGTTTTTTGTGTATCAGCTAATAGTCTTTGCAGAACGGGAGAGAATCAGGACCACATTTTATTTATATCTGACCAAAAGTGAGGTTTGTTTTTTTGCACTGAGATTAAAGTCAGAATTTTGAAGAAAAAGTTTTTCGGATTTTTGAAAAGACCAGAACTAAGAAAAAAAGTCAACATTTAAAAAAAAAAGGCGAAATATCAATAAAAAAGTTGGAACTTTTAAAAAGTTGACATTTTTAAAAACGTTGGAGTTTTGAAAAAAGTTAGAAATCTGAGAAAAGAGAGGGAACTTTGAAAAAAGTCAGATTTAATCTTAGAAGTCAGGATTCTGAAAACTTCAGAATGTCGTAAAAAGTCAGAATTTTATGAAAAAAGTAAGAATTTTGAGAGAATTAAGTTAATTAAGAAAATGAGAATGAAGTTAATTCAAAATGCTTTTACTTGGTATACAGACGAAGGGTAAAAAGCATCCTCCCCCCCTCCCCTGTAATGAACCCTTGTAACTGAGTGTGTGAAGTAGAAGCTGAAGTCGCTCTGAATTGATGCTTCATGCCCTCCATGTTTCCTCTCAGGAGTACAAGGTGTCCAGCTTCGAGCAGCGCCTCATCAGTGAGATCGAGTTTCGTCTGGAACGCTCCCCGGTGGAGGAGTCGGACGAGGACGTGCAGCACGACGAGGACTCGGTGGGGGGGGCGGCACCCTCCTTCCTCCAGAAGATCAAACACTACAAAGTGTTCGAGGGCATGCCGGTCACCTTCTCCTGCAAAGTGACCGGAGACCCCAAACCCAAGGTGAGAGGACCATCCTGAGAGAGGTAGCTGAGTCAGGAGGGCACCATGGAGTCTGAGAAACGATGGCTGTTTCCAAGTGGCTGATCAGGACTGCAGAAGTCGTGGAGGACAAGTCCCTGCCTCCTGCAAAGTGTTCAAACAAATGCTTCAACTCGTTCCATTTAGAATCTGTGTGTTTGAATATGGATCTGAAGTCGGCGTGACGTTGAAGTCGTGCTGCTGGACTCGGCTGTAGTTCCTTTATAGCATCACGTTAGCATTTAGCTTCTGGACATTAGAGTTATGATTCCAACATTATAAAAGTAGACATGTGGAGATTATCCGGCTGAACAAACATTTATCAAACAGGTTCGTTTTCCACAGACCTTATTTTTTACAATATTCCAAATTCCTCTGGAGAAATCCTGCTGCTTTTTAGTCGAGGGAACAGCAGCTTCCTTCAGGGTATACACGTCATCCCTGCACCGCTCTATTGGACCATCATTTACTAAACACACTTCATGCTGTAGAGAGGAAGACTTGAAGCTAGAGGTCACACATCAAGCTTTGTTCCCTCGTAGACTTCCATATCACAGCCTTCTTTCTGTCCTGCTTCAGGTGTACTGGTTCAAAGACGGGAAGCAGATCTCAAAGCGCAGCGAGCACTACCGGATCAGCCGCGGCTCCGACGGGACGAGCTCGCTCCACACCGCCAACGCCTCGCTGGACGACGACGGGAACTACACCATCATGGCCGGAAACCCCCAGGTGAGCCACAGGAAGAAAATCTGTGCACCTGACTCATTATCACACTTACATTTAGTACGGTAGGAAGAAATAACACAACATCGGTTCTGATTGGTCTAAACCAGGGGGGTCCAAACTGTTTTCACCAAGGCCACATACAGAAAGATATACGAAGGTGTGGCCGCTCACTAGAGGTTTACGCTCATAAGTTATTAGTTAGCGAAATTAATCAAATGTAGGTAAATGATAATTGATACTTGAAAATGCTTTAAGAAAAACACCAGCCTCCATCTCAGCGCTCCAGAGGGTTTTCTTCACTTAGTCAGCAGCTCATTCGTTAAACAGAAGCCTCAGGTTGCTGATAATAAGAAGGGATGTTTCAAGCTTGTTATGGAAATCAGTTATTGGGCTTTTTTCTTATCACCTTAGATTTTATAGAACATGTTTTCAACTTTAATTGACTGACTTTATTTGAAAAAGTGGGTTTATTAACACATGAAAGAAGTACCAGACAAGACCAGTACAAGTTTCATTTGAGAGCCATACTCCATCATAGTTTTTTTAATTTGCTGAGGGCCGATTCAAAACGGCCCGCGGTTTGGACACCCCTGGTCTAAAGCTTTGAACTCTTGGACAAAATTGTTGAAATCAGAATCCAGTTTATTGCCAGGTACGTTTAAACATACAAGGAATGTGCTTTGGTGTCTGGTGCTGCGAACATGAGCACTCTGAGAACATGAGCACTCTGAGAACATGAGCACTCTGAGAACATGAGCACTCTGAGAACATGAACACTCTGAGAACATGAGCACTCTGAGAACATGAGCACTCTGAGAACATGAGCACTCTGAGAACATGAGCACTCTGAGAACATGAGCACTCTGAGAACATGAGCACTCTGAGAACATGAGCACTCTGAGAACATGAGCACTCTGAGAACATGAGCACTCTGAGAACATGAACACTCTGAGAACATGAACACTCTGAGAACATGAGCTGAAGGTAAACAAAAATATTTATTAGGATAATAACAAATATATTTTTTTAAGAAACAATTTAGCTTTAAAAAAGGCAAGTGTAATTTTTATTTAATGTAACTATATAGATAACCTTAAAAGCTAAAGAACTAAAACACTTACGGCAACCAATGTATTCATTCTTGAAGAGGAGGGCTGTGCAGACTGTGTGCAGAAAGTAGTCTGAGAGTTGAGCATGCTCACAGTGTTAAGACAAACAAGAACAAGATGTGCACTAATCCCCCCCCCCCCCCCCCCCTCAGGGCAGGGTGAGCTGCACCGGCAGGATGATGGTTCAGGCCGTGAACCAGAGAGGACGCAGCCAGCGCTCTGCACCCGGACACATGCGCAGGTACGTCCAGGAGGAGAAGAAGGTTTAACCAACATAAGATCAAATATGTTGTGTTTTGCTCCATGAAGACCCTCCTCGTTACCCTGGTCTTACTGAGATAGACCCTCCTAGTTACCCTGGTCTTACTGAGATAGACCCTCCTAGTTACCCTGGTCTTACTGAGATAGACCCTCCTCGTTACCCTGGTCTTACTGAGATAGACCCTCCTCGTTACCCTGGTCTTACTGAGATAGACCCTCCTCGTTACCCTGGTCTTACTGAGATAGACCCTCCTAGTTACCCTGGTCTTACTGAGATAGACCCTCCTAGTTACCCTGGTCTTACTGAGATAGACCCTCCTCGTTACCCTGGTCTTACTGAGATAGACCCTCCTCGTTACCCTGGTCTTACTGAGATAGACCCTCCTCGTTACCCTGGTCTTACTGAGATAGACCCTCCTCGTTACCCTGGTCTTACTGAGATAGACCCTCCTAGTTACCCTGGTCTTACTGAGATAGACCCTCCTAGTTACCCTGGTCTTACTGAGATAGACCCTCCTCGTTACCCTGGTCTTACTGAGATAGACCCTCCTCGTTACCCTGGTCTTACTGAGATAGACCCTCCTCGTTACCCTGGTCTTACTGAGATAGACCCTCCTCGTTACCCTGGTCTTACTGAGATAGACCCTCCTAGTTACCCTGGTCTTACTGAGATAGACCCTCCTCGTTACCCTGGTCTTACTGAGATAGACCCTCCTCGTTACCCTAGTCTTACTGAGATAGACCCTCCTAGTTACCCTGGTCTTACTGAGATAGACCCTCCTAGTTACCCTGGTCTTACTGAGATAGACCCTCCTAGTTACCCTGGTCTTACTGAGATAGACCCTCCTAGTTACCCTGGTCTTACTGAGATAGACCCTCCTCGTTACCCTGGTCTTACTGAGATAGACCCTCCTAGTTACCCTGGTCTTACTGAGATAGACCCTCCTAGTTACCCTAGTCTTACTGAGATAGACCCTCCTCGTTACCCTGGTCTTACTGAGATAGACCCTCCTAGTTACCCTGGTCTTACTGAGATAGACCCTCCTAGTTACCCTGGTCTTACTGAGATAGACCCTCCTCGTTACCCTGGTCTTACTGAGATAGACCCTCCTCGTTACCCTGGTCTTACTGAGATAGACCCTCCTCGTTACCCTGGTCTTACTGAGATAGACCCTCCTCGTTACCCTGGTCTTACTGAGATAGACCCTCCTCGTTACCCTGGTCTTACTGAGATAGACCCTCCTAGTTACCCTGGTCTTACTGAGATAGACCCTCCTAGTTACCCTGGTCTTACTGAGATAGACCCTCCTAGTTACCCTGGTCTTACTGAGATAGACCCTCCTAGTTACCCTGGTCTTACTGAGATAGACCCTCCTAGTTACCCTGGTCTTACTGAGATAGACCCTCCTAGTTACCCTAGTCTTACTGAGATAGACCCTCCTCGTTACCCTGGTCTTACTGAGATAGACCCTCCTAGTTACCCTGGTCTTACTGAGATAGACCCTCCTAGTTACCCTAGTCTTACTGAGATAGACCCTCCTCGTTACCCTGGTCTTACTGAGATAGACCCTCCTAGTTACCCTGGTCTTACTGAGATAGACCCTCCTCGTTACCCTGGTCTTACTGAGATAGACCCTCCTCGTTACCCTGGTCTTACTGAGATAGACCCTCCTCGTTACCCTGGTCTTACTGAGATAGACCCTCCTCGTTACCCTGGTCTTACTGAGATAGACCCTCCTCGTTACCCTGGTCTTACTGAGATAGACCCTCCTAGTTACCCTGGTCTTACTGAGATAGACCCTCCTAGTTACCCTGGTCTTACTGAGATAGACCCTCCTAGTTACCCTGGTCTTACTGAGATAGACCCTCCTAGTTACCCTGGTCTTACTGAGATAGACCCTCCTAGTTACCCTAGTCTTACTGAGATAGACCCTCCTCGTTACCCTGGTCTTACTGAGATAGACCCTCCTAGTTACCCTGGTCTTACTGAGATAGACCCTCCTAGTTACCCTAGTCTTACTGAGATAGACCCTCCTCGTTACCCTGGTCTTACTGAGATAGACCCTCCTAGTTACCCTGGTCTTACTGAGATAGACCCTCCTCGTTACCCTGGTCTTACTGAGATAGACCCTCCTCGTTACCCTGGTCTTACTGAGATAGACCCTCCTAGTTACCCTGGTCTTACTGAGATAGACCCTCCTCGTTACCCTGGTCTTACTGAGATAGACCCTCCTCGTTACCCTGGTCTTACTGAGATAGACCCTCCTCGTTACCCTGGTCTTACTGAGATAGACCCTCCTCGTTACCCTGGTCTTACTGAGATAGACCCTCCTAGTTATCCTGGTCTTACTGAGATAGACCCTCCTCGTTACCCTGGTCTTACTGAGATAGACCCTCCTCGTTACCCTGGTCTTACTGAGATAGACCCTCCTCGTTACCCTGGTCTTACTGAGATAGACCCTCCTAGTTACCCTGGTCTTACTGAGATAGACCCTCCTCGTTACCCTGGTCTTACTGAGATAGACCCTCCTAGTTACCCTGGTCTTACTGAGATAGACCCTCCTCGTTACCCTGGTCTTACTGAGATAGACCCTCCTCGTTACCCTGGTCTTACTGAGATAGACCCTCCTCGTTACCCTGGTCTTACTGAGATAGACCCTCCTAGTTACCCTGGTCTTACTGAGATAGACCCTCCTAGTTACCCTGGTCTTACTGAGATAGACCCTCCTAGTTACCCTGGTCTTACTGAGATAGACCCTCCTAGTTACCCTGGTCTTACTGAGATAGACCCTCCTAGTTACCCTGGTCTTACTGAGATAGACCCTCCTAGTTACCCTAGTCTTACTGAGATAGACCCTCCTCGTTACCCTGGTCTTACTGAGATAGACCCTCCTAGTTACCCTGGTCTTACTGAGATAGACCCTCCTAGTTACCCTGGTCTTACTGAGATAGACCCTCCTCGTTACCCTGGTCTTACTGAGATAGACCCTCCTAGTTACCCTGGTCTTACTGAGATAGACCCTCCTCGTTACCCTGGTCTTACTGAGATAGACCCTCCTCGTTACCCTGGTCTTACTGAGATAGACCCTCCTAGTTACCCTGGTCTTACTGAGATAGACCCTCCTCGTTACCCTTGGTCTTACTGAGATAGACCCTCCTCGTTACCCTGGTCTTACTGAGATAGACCCTCCTCGTTACCCTGGTCTTACTGAGATAGACCCTCCTCGTTACCCTGGTCTTACTGAGATAGACCCTCCTAGTTACCCTGGTCTTACTGAGATAGACCCTCCTCGTTACCCTGGTCTTACTGAGATAGACCCTCCTCGTTACCCTGGTCTTACTGAGATAGACCCTCCTCGTTACCCTGGTCTTACTGAGATAGACCCTCCTAGTTACCCTGGTCTTACTGAGATAGACCCTCCTCGTTACCCTGGTCTTACTGAGATAGACCCTCCTAGTTACCCTGGTCTTACTGAGATAGACCCTCCTCGTTACCCTGGTCTTACTGAGATAGACCCTCCTCGTTACCCTGGTCTTACTGAGATAGACCCTCCTCGTTACCCTGGTCTTACTGAGATAGACCCTCCTCGTTACCCTGGTCTTACTGAGATAGACCCTCCTCGTTACCCTGGTCTTACTGAGATAGACCCTCCTAGTTACCCTGGTCTTACTGAGATAGACCCTCCTCGTTACCCTGGTCTTACTGAGATAGACCCTCCTCGTTACCCTGGTCTTACTGAGATAGACCCTCCTAGTTACCCTGGTCTTACTGAGATAGACCCTCCTCGTTACCCCTGGTCTTACTGAGATAGACCCTCCTCGTTACCCTGGTCTTACTGAGATAGACCCTCCTAGTTACCCTGGTCTTACTGAGATAGACCCTCCTCGTTACCCTGGTCTTACTGAGATAGACCCTCCTCGTTACCCTGGTCTTACTGAGATAGACCCTCCTAGTTACCCTGGTCTTACTGAGATAGACCCTCCTCGTTACCCTGGTCTTACTGAGATAGACCCTCCAGATGCAGCAACAAACACAAACTAGATCGAGATGTTTTTAACCCTGATAAATATGCTGGTATTTATATTGTATAAAGTCTTTATAATGGTCAGTGTCGTAGAGACGGTGTGTGTTGCTCAGTGTGTGTTATCAGTGTGTGTTGCTCGGTGTGTGTTGCTCAGTGTGTGTTATCAGTGTGTGTTGCTCAGTGTGTGTTATCAGTGTGTGTTATCAGTGTGTGTTATCAGTGTGTGTTATCAGTGTGTGTTGCTCAGTGTGTGTTATCAGTGTGTGTTATCAGTGTGTGTTGCTCAGTGTGTGTTATCAGTGTGTGTTATCAGTGTGTGTTATCAGTGTGTGTTATCAGTGTATGTTATCAGTGTGTGTTGCTCAGTGTGTGTTATCAGTGTGTGTTATCAGTGTGTGTTGCTCAGTGTGTGTTATCAGTGTGTGTTGCTCAGTGTGTGTTATCAGTGTGTGTTATCAGTGTGTGTTATCAGTGTGTGTTGCTCAGTGTGTGTTGCTCAGTGTGTGTTGCTCAGTGTGTGTTATCAGTGTGTGTTATCAGCCATAGTCAGGCACACATCACCTCTTCTCTGTTGGACATTATTTCATTTGTATTCATGGTCCTTATTTAACGTTGAGCACTTCTTATTAAAGGCCCCGGTCCCGGTCCAGAGACAGCGGCGATGAGAACGATAACATCCAGGAGAGACACTTCAGACCTCACTTCCTGCAGGCTCCCGGAGACCTGATCGTTCAGGAGGGGAGGCTCTGTAGGATGGACTGCAAGGTACACACACACACACACACACACACACACACACACACACACACACACACACACACACACACACACACACACACTGAGTGGGAGGGGGGGTAGATAAGTAATCTGCAATGCTGGTAGTCTTTGAGAGGGGCCTGAGGGAAGACTCTCAGACTCTGTGAGACTCTGAGACTGTGAGACTCTGAGACTCTGTGAGACCCTGAGACCCTGAGACTCTGAGAGACCCTGAGACTCTGAGACTCTGTGAGACCCTGAGACTGTGAGACTCTGAGACTCTGTGAGACCCTGAGACTGTGAGACTCTGAGAGACCCTGAGACTCTGAGAGACCCTGAGACTCTGTGAGACCCTGAGACTCTGTGAGACCCTGAGACTGTGAGACTCTGAGACTCTGTGAGACCCTGAGACTCTGTGAGACCCTGAGACTGTGAGACCCTGAGACTGTGAGACTCTGTGAGACCCTGAGACTCTGAGACTCTGTGAGACCCTGAGACTCTGTGAGACCCTGAGACTGTGAGACTCTGAGACTCTGTGAGACCCTGAGACTCTGAGACTCTGTGAGACCCTGAGACTCTGTGAGACCCTGAGACTCTGAGACTCTGTGAGACTGTGAGACCCTGAGATTCTGTGAGACCCTGAGACTGTGAGACCCTGAGATTCTGAGACTCTGTGAGACCCTGAGACTGTGAGACCCTGAGACTCTGAGACTCTGTGAGACCCTGAGACTCTGAGACCCTGAGATTCTGAGACTCTGTGAGACACTGAGACTGTGAGACTCTGAGACTCTGTGAGACACTGAGACTGTGAGACCCTGAGACTGTGAGACTCTGAGAGACCCTGAGACTGTGAGACTCTGAGAGACCCTGAGACTCTGAGACTCTGTGAGACCCTGAGACTCTGTGAGACCCTGAGACTCTGAGACTCTGTGAGACCCTGAGACTGTGAGACCCTGAGACTGTGAGACTCTGAGACTCTGTGAGACCCTGAGACTCTGAGACTCTGTGAGACCCTGAGACTCTGTGAGACCCTGAGACTCTGAGACTCTGTGAGACCCTGAGACTGTGAGACCCTGAGATTCTGAGACTCTGTGAGACCCTGAGACCCTGAGACTGTGAGACCCTGAGATTCTGAGACTCTGTGAGACCCTGAGACTGTGAGACCCTGAGACTCTGAGACTCTGTGAGACCCTGAGACTGTGAGACTCTGAGACTCTGTGAGACCCTGAGACTCTGAGACTCTGTGAAACCCTGAGACTGTGAGACCCTGAGATTCTGAGACTCTGTGAGACCCTGAGACTCTGAGACTCTGTGAGACCCTGAGACTCTGTGAGACCCTGAGACTCTGAGACTCTGTGAGACCCTGAGACTGTGAGACCCTGAGATTCTGAGACTCTGTGAGACCCTGAGACTGTGAGACCCTGAGATTCTAAGACTCTGTGAGACCCTGAGACTGTGAGACCCTGAGACTCTGAGACTCTGTGAGACCCTGAGACTGTGAGACCCTGAGATTCTGAGACTCTGTGAGACCCTGAGACTGTGAGACTCTGAGACTCTGTGAGACCCTGAGACTCTGAGACTCTGTGAAACCCTGAGACTCTGTGAGACCCTGAGACTCTGAGACTCTGTGAGACCCTGAGACTCTCTGAGACTCTGTGAGACCCTGAGACTGTGAGACTCTGAGACTCTGTGAGACCCTGAGACTCTGTGAGACCCTGAGACTCTGTGAGACCCTGAGACTCTGAGAGACCCTGAGACTCTGAGACTCTGTGAGACTTTGAGACCCTGAGACTCTGTGAGACCCTGAGACTCTGAGAGACCCTGAGACTCTGTGAGACCCTGAGACTCTGAGACTCTGTGAGACTCTGAGACTCTGAGAGACCCTGAGACTCTGAGACTCTGTGAGACTTTGAGACTCTGAGACTCTGTGAGACTCTGAGACTCTGAGAGACCCTGAGACTCTGAGACTCTGAGAGAACCTGAGACTCTGAGACTCTGTGAGACCCTGAGACTGTGAGACTCTGAGACTCTGTGAGACCCTGAGACTGTGAGACTCTGAGAGACCCTGAGACTGTGAGACTCTGAGAGACCCTGAGACTCTGAGACTCTGTGAGACCCTGAGACTGTGAGACTCTGAGACTCTGAGAGACCCTGAGACTGTGAGACTCTGTGAGACCCTGAGACTCTGTGAGACCCTGAGACTGTGAGACCCTGAGACTGTGAGACTCTGTGAGACCCTGAGACTCTGAGAGACCCTGAGACTGTGAGACTCTGTGAGACCCTGAGACTCTGAGACTCTGTGAGACCCTGAGACTCTGTGAGACCCTGAGACTGTGAGACTCTGAGACTCTGTGAGACCCTGAGACTCTGAGACTCTGTGAGACCCTGAGACTCTGTGAGACCCTGAGACTCTGTGAGACCCTGAGACTCTGAGACTGTGAGACCCTGAGATTCTGTGAGACCCTGAGACTGTGAGACCCTGAGATTCTGAGACTCTGTGAGACCCTGAGACTGTGAGACCCTGAGACTCTGTGAGACCCTGAGACTGTGAGACCCTGAGATTCTGCGACTCTGTGAGACACTGAGAATGTGAGACCCTGAGACTGTGAGACTCTGAGACTGTGAGACTCTGAGAGACCCTGAGACTCTGAGACTCTGTGAGACCCTGAGACTGTGAGACCCTGAGACTCTGAGACTCTGTGAGACCCTGAGACTGTGAGACTCTGAGACTGTGAGACTCTGAGACTGTGAGACCCTGAGACTCTGAGACTCTGTGAGACCCTGAGACTGTGAGACCCTGAGATTCTGAGACTCTGTGAGACACTGAGACTGTGAGACTCTGAGACTGTGAGACTCTGAGACCCTGAGACTGTGAGACCCTGAGACTCTGAGACTCTGTGAGACCCTGAGACTGTGAGACCCTGAGATTCTGAGACTCTGTGAGACACTGAGACTGTGAGACCCTGAGACTGTGAGACTCTGAGAGACCCTGAGACTGTGAGACTCTGAGAGACCCTGAGACTCTGTGAGACCCTGAGACTCTGTGAGACCCTGAGACTCTGAGACTCTGTAGACCCCTGAGACTCACGGAGACCTCTGTGAGACCTACCGAGACTGTGAGACTCTGAGACTCTGTGAGACCCTGAGACTCTGAGACTCTGTGAGACCCTGAGACTCTATGAGACTCTGAGACTCTGTGAGACACCTGAGACTGTGAGACCCTGAAGATTCTGAGACTCTGTGAGACCCCTGAGACTGTGAGACCTGAGATCTGAGACTCTGTGAGACCCTGAGACTGTGAGACCCTGAGACTCTGTGAGACCCTGAGACTCTGAGACTCTGTGAAACCCTGAGACTCTGTTGAGACCCTGAAGACTCCTGAGGACTCTGTGAGACCCTGAGACTCTATGAGACCTACTGTGAGACCCTGAGACTCTCTGAGACTCTGTGAGACCCTGAGACTGTGAGACACTGAGACTCTGTGAGACCCTGAGACTCTGAGAGACCCTGAGATTCTGCGACTCTGTGAGACACTGAGAATGTGAGACCCTGAGACTGTGAGACTCTGAGACTGTGAGACTCTGAGAGACCCTGAGACTCTGAGAGACCCTGAGACTCTGTGAGACCCTGAGACTGTGAGACCCTGAGACTCTGAGACTCTGTGAGACCCTGAGACTGTGAGACTCTGAGACTGTGAGACTCTGAGCACTGTGAGACCCTGAGACTCTGAGACTCTGTG